>JANAVB010019200.1:8386254-8647778 GCA_029216955.1 Iris pallida
TTTAGTTTTTGAAACTATTACTTTCCTTCATATTCTTCTGGTTAAAGGAACATAGGATAAGTGTCTAATGGATCACTACCTGTTTCATCAATATTTCTGGCTCGTTTCAGAAACAGAGAATTTCCGGGAATAGAAATTCTTCCGCGACTTCGAGTCTCTGCTCGAGTAGCTCTTTTTACGGCAGGACCCGCAGTACCTTTACTTCTCCTCTTCCTCTTCGGTGTATTATCAACAGATATACTTTCTTCAGCACTCCCGATAGGCACATGCAATGGTTGATGAAGGTCATCAGAGAAGAAAGTTTCCAAAACATCATCATCAACTTCATCGGTGGCCAAGGATCTTCTTTGTCATGACAATCCCTAGGCAAGGCGGATTTAGTTGATTTCTTTTCAACATGAATAAAGCTTTTACCTAAGATGCTAAATTTTTCATCAAAGGTATTAGCTGATACATAAAATCTGGCATAGGACGCCAATATCTTAGCTCCTCTCCGATAGTTGATCGGATCTGGCATAGAAAAGGTAGCCCCTGTACCTTTGGCAATGTAATATAGCCAAGCTCTAGCACCATCAACCAATCCGCCTTGATGAGCAAAACACGTCGTTGCATTGCCCACATGCAACTGATCGTAACCAAATTGACGAGCAAATCTGCTCGGAAGATATGGCTCTATATATGTGATGTTGTCACGGCGGCAAATTAAATGAGATGGCCTGATTCTCTTTAGCCATTCATGTTGGACATCATCCAACTCATTAGCACCAACGCCGTCAATCAATCTCCCGGGCATGGTCTCATAACCAATAGGGGGAGGAACACAAGCGAAGCTCCAGAGTTCTCCCCTGTTCAAGATGGTTCTGCAATCAGTTAAGTATCATATCTCCATTTCGGTATATGCTTGTACCTTTCAAGGAAAGTGTCATCTGACCTAGCCATCCGAGCACTCATCAGAGATTCAAAATGAAGAAGCAGCCATCCAAACAAGTATGTAAAGGGCATTTCTACCCGGGAAAAGGACGTCAAGCTCTTCCGTGCCAATTCAAACATCCTATCTGTGTATGCCCTTAATCCGGCATTCAGACGGCAGGTCATTGCCGTTAATAGATCCATTTTATACCCAAAAACCAGACGGACTGCTGCGAAGACAACTCCTCTGTGCATCCTGTCTGCCGAACAGGTGCCAGGAACTACGAATTTCCTCAGCCAAAGAGATATAAAACCGGCCAGATGACCTTCATCGGACAATTCTCGGCCACCCTGCTTAATATAGGTTTCTAATCTATCACCGGCCTTGTAGCTATTGATGTCTTCTCGACGACAATGTCATCATGATTAGTCTCCCGGATTAATCTGTTAATCTCGGCTTGACTCAAGGGCTTGAATTTTCCGACATACTGCTCGGTCTTTTTCTTCTTTGGACTTCGTCAGTACGGCCTTGAAACAAATAAGCCATCCACTTCGAAGAATAGCAATTGGAGTCCCCCTCTCCACCTTGTCCCTTATAAAAAGCTTTACATATGCTGTAATGACACATTAATTCTTCAAATACATAAAGAATTAGTGGGTTGGCTGCAGAAATCTTATTCATTTCGTCAACAAAAGGATATATTCTTCATATGGCAAATCTGCCGTGGGTAGCTGAGATATATATGCCATTTCATGAAGGGCGAATCCCATCTCGCCCTTTGGGTCATGAAGGTGCCAGTCCGATAGTTATATCTCTCCGCTAATGCCAAAAACAGATCCGGGTTTGGTTTGAAACCCATAAGCAGTACACTTAATGGCATCATATAAACCTATCGCCTTCAACTGTGCACCGAAGTTCCGCAAAATCCATCTCACTAGAGCAGTCCATCTAGTGTTCTCTGGATTTACTAGACCAGTCAGCCTCATTAACTGTTTTGGGTAGATGGCATTCTTTAATTGAACAAATTCATTGGCAAAAATTGGAACTCTGACTGGCTTCAGCAGTGCCGAGTCCTCAGGAGGGATGGTGGCAGGTAACAGTCCTCGCAGAGATGTGACATGTGGTTCAGTACCACTGCGGAACCTTCCTTGACGATATCCAATCCACCCAGCCTTAGCTTGTCGGGATGGAGTAGTATCCCACTTCATCTGTCTTTGCTGGCCCGAATGGAATAAACGGGCTATGTTGATACTCTTGTCAAACCAGTCAAATACATAGGCTGATTTACATCACCATCCCTATAGTAACTGTATGATACTTTGTCCAGAGCAGGCTGGGAATTCATGTCAATAGCATCTCCAAAAAGGAATACTGGCTTCAAATGGGCAACACCATCTACACTTTGTAACGGCAGTCCACTCATTAGGTTCAGCAAAGTATCATCCTCCTGATTGGTCAACAGAGCTATTCTTGTGGAAGGTCCGTCAAATTGGGGAAAATGAACATGTGATAGATCACTTCTATAATTATTTCCCATACTTCCTTCAAATTATGCTTCCTGAGCCAGAATATCCACTGCAAATGAAGAATAAAGTATTAAAAATCTTCAATGTCAAGAGATGATAAAGTTCAACATACGCTCAGTTTTTACTAAGCGTACAGCTCAACTTACGCTCAGTTTTTATTAAGCGTATGGCAGACTCAAGGTTCAGCATACGCTCAGTTTTCTTTAAGTGTATGGCAGATTCAAGGTTCAGCATACGCTCAGTTTTCTTTAAGCGTATGGTTGACTCAAAGTTCAGTATACGCTCAGTTTCCTTTAAGCGTATAACAGATTTTATCTTAAGTGAATGGTTTTTAAAGTTCAGTTTATGATCAGTTTGAGCATATCAGCGTATGGTTGACAAGATGATCATCAAAAGTTTACGCTAACACAGGAGTTAGCGTATCTCAATGAGACAAATTGCCATAGCATATTCTTTTAAAAGATAGTGTATTTTGATATCTCTATCAAAATACGCGTATCTTACAGATATACGCTCCAAACATACTTTTCGTAAAAATGAAAAATATGGAATACAGCTAAACCCTAAAGAGGGAAGCGTATTTGCTGACGTATTGACCCTAAAGAGGGATACGTTTTCTGAGTTTTGTTCTAACCAGAGCCCTAAAAAGGAAATAGTTATTTGTTCATCATCATCTTCGTCCTCACCATAAAGAGGTTTCAATGGCCGTTCACCGCGTGAAACACGCTGACTGGCCGTCCTCTTGGTAGTGGCAGTGTCGACGGCGGGATGAGATGACTCTTCAGGGGCTTTCCCCTTTCCTTTCGCAGCAGCATCAATCTTGGGTGCCATTAATGGAGATGGAGTTGAAGACGAAGAAGAAGAAGAAAGATCTTGAGTTTCTGAAAGCTCTTTTCTCTCTCGAAGGCAAAAGCTCTGGTAAAGAAATAAAATAGGTTTTGGGAGACTTATTTATAGAAGAAAGAAAGAAGTTCAAAACGGCAGATATTTTCTAAACAAAATCCCTAAGGAATTGCACTGATATTGAGGAAGATAACAGACTCATGCCAGCGTGTCAGGACTCATTCCCACTTTCTGTTCAAAGTAATTTCGAACTTTTGAAACTCATAAAGTTCGAAAACTTTGAAGGGGGTCTTGTAGGATATGGAAAATTATGTCACGCTGTCATTTTCATCCATACGCTTAAAGACAGATGTCAGTTGAAGCCATACGCTCAGTTAAGAGCCATATGTTCAGTTCAGAGTTGTACGCTCATTCAAAAGCCATACGCTCAGTAAATATTTTATTATTTACTGAAGTGATAGCACAGCATATGTTTAAATGAGGAATGAATCTGACACTTCATCTTTCGTGCAAAGACAGCTGTCACGAGAAAAGTAACCGTCGTATAGGTTTTCGAAGAGTCGGTTTTGTCTTTTACGAGGACAACTCAGCAGCCTTCATAAATACAAAAGCCATCATTACTGTCAGTTTTGACAGTCTGTCAGCCGTCAAATCCGCAGTCACGATGCTCGAGAAGATTTTGTCAGTTATGGGAAGATATGGTGTATCAAAGAAGATTGATGATAGCCACGTGGCCACTTCTCCAGTGAGCGTATCGACCTCACATGACTCCTTCACCCATCCAAGTGAGCGTATGGACCTCACATGATTCCTTGCTAACCAAGCGAGCGTATGATCTCCATACGACTCCTTGCCCATAAAGTGAGCGTATGGATTTCCTATGGCACTACGCTGTCCAAGTCAGCGTATAACTCTCCTTCAACGAGGCAGCGTATTACAGCAACCATATCCAGGATTACAGTCAACACACGTTCTCACGTGTCCTGTACCAGTTATCCACTTCTCTAGAAGTTATGCAACGTGGCATCCAGGCCATCAATCTCTCCTGAACATGCTCCACTACTTTCAACCGCACGCTAATGTGTCTCCATCAGAATTCGCCACGCGTCCCTGCAGTTATGCACACGTCAAGTAACTACCTGAGCGTATGCTTAAGGACAGTTATCCTGAACTCTATAAAAAAGGGTTTCTTCATCTTCATCAGACACTACAGGTCATTTTTCAGAGAGAACAGAGAGATTGCCCAGTTGCTGTCCAAGTTCTTCGAAGTTCGAGTTTTCTTCATCGCATCGTCCCAGGGATAAAGTAATCGTCTTCTAGATTAGATTCCTACAGTTGTAATTTTCTCAGATACAAAATAAATAAAGTGAATTTATTTATGGAAAACAAACGCTCGACTTGGACACGTACGTGTCTCTTTGACTCATGTGTCCTACTGTGTCTCGATTTCACGTATATGACACGCCAGCACACGAAGACTCTATTGGTGAGTGTGGACACGGCAAATACGTGTCGTGCGTGTCGTAAATCAACCCGACACATGGACTCCTGTGTCCCTAACTGTCAGGACACAGGATTATTATTTTTTTTTTATATATAAACCATTCTAAACTAAATAAAACAAACCTAATCCTACCCTAACACTGAGCTCGGGCTGACCTCCTGGCCAGCCCGACCCGATTAAACACACCCCCCCCCCCCCCCCCCCCCCGGCTCTGTTGGCTCGAGTTCGAGCCCCCCTTTCTGTTCTCTTTTCTGTTTTCTTTTTTCTTTTCTTTTTCCTTTTATTTTGTATATATATTTATATATATATGTATATGTATATATGTATTAATGTATGTATATATATATGTATACTGTTTTTAACAGTATTTTATATATATGTATATATACTTTATAGTTAGTAAATTTTATGTATATATGTTTGTATATATGTATATATTTTTATGTGTATATATATATATTATATATATATATATATATATATATATATATATATATATATATATATATATATATATATATATTATATATATATATATATATATATATATATATATATATATATATATATATATATATATATATACTTTATAAAAATATATATATATACTTTATAAATAAGAATTTTCTTGTATATATATATATATTGTATATATATATAGATACTTTACAATTAAGTATTTTCCCTATACATAGACATATGTACTTTCAACATACGTATGTATATATTTATTTTGAACTTTATTTAAATATTAATATTATTTTTGTACTATTACCAAATTGTATTTTTAGTATATTTAAATTACTGCAACCATTTGGTGTCCAAGCCTAGTATGGATATTTGGGCTCAAATGTGTTTTCACACATTCAAGACCTGTACAAGTCATATTGGAATTGATTCATGGCCTTGGGTCCTGTATTTGAATTTTGGTTCAAATTATATACATGGACAAAATACGCAGATAATTAATTATTGTGTGCATTGCTGTTTTTGATTTTCTAAAAATACTTAAAGTATTGCTAAAATTATGAAAAAATAGTTTTTAGATACTATGTTAAGTTAGCTAATTTAGTATAATTTTTGTAGTATTTAATTTACTATTTTGCCACTAGTTTGGCATATGAAACCAAAACTCATTTTCTGTATACTTAGGAAAACTGATTTTTATAAAATATTTGTACTGGTTAATAAATTCCAGAAAAATTATAATAAATTTCTATAGTTTGCAAGGATCGTTTTGGTACTTTGTTTTATGCAAAACTAGGCTTTTTGTCTACTTTAAAAATTGTTAGAACACAATGATCTTTTGATTTATTTACTGATTAATTACGACTTGTAGCTTTTTGTGTTATTTGGAGTTTTAGTCGTGTTGAACCCCATCCCTCACTAGTATAAAGACCCTAGAAAGTTAGTTAACATAGTGTGTCACCCCACATTGGTCTCCTATGCCAAGTCATCATCTTGGCTAGGTGCCCAGTCACAAGTCGTGTCGCACCAATTAGTGTCCTAGTGTTTTAGCTTAGTGTAAAAGCTAAGTTTATGTATGTATTTCTACAGTGACGAGTTACCGGACATCCATAGCACTTTTATCGCAGCTTGTTTTGCTAGAGGCAAGTACATCTACAAACTCATTTATTGTCTTTTAATGCTAGAACATGTATTAACTATGTTAAATGCTGATCCTTGGGGTAGCAAGTTAAAACGTCACATGTTGTACTTTCCATTACTACCATGCTTAGAACAGTCTTGCTGTATCTCTCACATGATTAGAATATGGGTTATGGGGAAACTGATAGTATTGTACGTGATCACGACCCCCCTATAGTAGCGAGCTTGGTCGCATTTTATATGCATACCTTGCCGTAGGCTTTATACCAAGGCAGATTTGTGCGTATGTACATCTATTCGCCCTATCACTTGTACGGAAGTACATTTTATTATGTGCCACAGCACATTGTATATCTATTTGACCGATCACGTACCTGCTACAGTTTTAAACATTATATATACATCTGTCTCTATGACATATGTATCCTTGCCATGATAGATTATGATGACATGTTTCCAGTATTTCCTGTTTTATAGACTTATCACACCATGATCCTTGTTGTACATCTCTTTCATTATATGTTCAGTACTTTAGTTGTAGAGGTTGTACTTGCTCCCGTCCTGACAGGATAACGTTGTAGGTATACTTACTGAGGAAGAGTTGCTCTGTGATTCGTATTATGGAGTCACTGCCGAGGACCCGGTTTTGCCATACGAGGATGTTCCTGCGGGAAGACTCGCCTAGTTTGCGTAGTCACTTGGGATACTTAGTATAGTCATGTATTAGACTACATCATTTTGTAACTGGACATGTATCCAGTTTTATATTTCAGTTTACTTGTACTTGGATATTTTACTTTATACGACGACTTTTGTGTTTGGAGCATTTATGATTCTTCTTCACTTATAGAACTGTTAGCACATTTAGTCTTATCTTGTTATCTCTAGAACAGCTTACTGCGCTTTATCTTAAGCGTAGGCTGGACATGGCTCGGCCCGGCCCAACAATTTGGGTAACGGGTCGTGACATGTTTTTTTGGCGGCCCATGCAAGGTCCTGACTAAACTGTTTGGTTACGTTATTGTACCAAGCAGGCCTGCAATTAGGAACTTAAGGTAATTAGACAACATTAGGAAAGACGCTTAGAACACCTAGAGGAATGCTAGGATTGCAACATAGGAAATGCATCACATATTTGCTATTATAATTAGATTTTCTTGCCTATGATTACTTACTTTAAACAAACCCTTATACGTCCTTGTTACCTTTATTTTAGATGGTGCTTACTCGTTCATTCCAGTATGTTACCCCCGAGAATGGGACCCTCCATATCCAGTCAGCTGACCAGTTGACTGATGCATCTCCACCTACCACTTTCCCCCACTCCACAGATCCACAGACCCATATACCACCTTCCACATCCCAGTCCCGGCAGGACCCAATACCTCTACCACCCCCTATCACTATACCCACCCAGGCTTCCGTCACACTCGACGGGACCCAGCTGCTCACACTGATCCAGGGGTTCCTAACAACCCATCAGGAGCACACTACCCTACTCCGCCAGAGCATGGAGCGTTCTGAGGGACGTCCCGTGGTCCCACCACATGTAGAGCCACGGTAGAGAGCGGGGACGGTCAAGGACTTCATGGGTCTGAATCCCAAGGAGTTCTCAGGGACTGAGGGCATAGTAGTAGCTGATGACTGGCTAGATTCTGTAGAGAGGAAGCTTCTGGGAGTTAGGATGCCGGATGACCTTCAGGTCGAGGCAGCAGGATTTCTGCTGATAGACTTAGCCGGAGTCTGGTTCAGGAATGAGCCGTTGTTCGCGAGAGGTAGAGCCACCTGGGACCAGTTCAAGACCCAGTTCAAGAAGAAATTCTTCTCGACCACTGCTAGAGTAGCCATGGGGCTACGATTCCAGAACATCCAGCAGGGGAACCGTTCTGTTGATGACTATGCGGGAGAGTTTAGTCGCCTGAGCCGTTTTGCTCCTAGTCTGGTTGCTGATCCAGAGGAGATGACCCGTAGATTTTGCCATGGTCTAGTTCCAGACATTGGCATTCTTATAGTGGCGAACGGTACGACTGACTATTACCAGAGCCTAGAGTTGGCCCGGAGCATTGAGGAGCGTCTTCTGTCTAGCAAGAGGCCGGCTTCTGTACACCATGAGGGTCCGTCCAAGCGTCAGGCTTTCCAGCAGAGAGCGCCGACGCCACCCCAGCAGACTTACCGTCCCCCTACACCACATCATCAGATCCCGCCAGTTAGAGCCCCGGGACCCCGATATCAGCAGCAGCAGCAGAAGGGAGCCATATGTTCTTTCTGCGGAAGACCAGGGCATGAATTCGTCGTCTGCAGGAAGAGGTTAGGGCAGTGTTTAGCTTGTGGATCTGCTATCCATCAGATTCGGGACTGCCCAGTAGCCAAGGGACCCCAGGGGAAGACTTATAGCCTAGTCCTTGAGCCGGAGCCGGAACAGGTTTCGGGAGGTTAGTTTTGATCGTAGCCTTAGTCATTTGTTGCATTGCTTGCTATGTTAGAATATTGCCGGGTCTCCAATCCTTGTGAATTTCGAGGACGAAATTTTTCAAGGAGGGAAGACTTGTAAGCCCCTGATTTTCAAAAATTTTTAAACTAGTGTTAATTAATTATTAAATGTCATTATTGGTTTTAAAATAATTTAATATGATTTTAGGAATTTTCTAGAATTTTTAAATGAATTTTAAATGAGTTTTAAATACAAAAAATATCATTTTGTAATTTTCTAAAATGTTTTTATTGATTTTTGTAATTAATTAGATTGTTTAAATATCATTTTGCAATTTATTTAAATGTTTAATAGCATTTTATAATTTTCTGAATTGTTTTAATAGTGTTTTGCAATTATTAAAATTGTTAGTATATTAGTTTGTAAAATTATTAATTGTTTTAATTAAGGAATGCAAATCCTAATTTGCATTTAGCCCTAGGAAAACCTATTATGTAAATTCCTAAACTATGGGGGCCCTACTGCTAATTACCCAAACCCCCCCCCCCCCCCCCCCCCCACGTCACTCTCTCTCTCTCCTCCACCTCTCACCCACCCCCGACGACTGCCCCGACCGACCGACGCTGCCCCCTCCGCCTTTCCCGGCTGTCCGACCGCCACAAAAACCCTCTATAAAATCCCCCACTCCTCCCTCGACCTAAACCCTAACCCTAAACTTCCCCACAGCCACCGATGACCCCCTTCTTCCCCACTTCCCTACACCTAAACCCTAACTTCGGCGAGACCCCCGGCGCCGCCCCTACGCCGAGCACCACCGCCCGCAACCACCACCGATAGGTTCGCCGCGCTGAGACGAACCCAGAGCCACCCACGTGCCACCGCCACGACGTCTCCTCCGCCCAGTCGCTGCCTCGAAAGCACGCTCGACTTGGACACGTACGTGTCTCTTTGACTCCTGTGTCCTACTGTGTCTCGATTTCACGTATATGACACGCCAGCACACGAAGACTCTATTGGTGAGTGTGGACACGGCAAATACGTGTCGTGCGTGTCGTAAATCAACCCGACACATGGACTCCTGTGTCCCTAACTGTCAGGACACAGGATTATTATTTTTTTTTTATATAAACCATTCTAAACTAAATAAAACAAACCTAATCCTACCCTAACACTGAGCTCGGGCTGACCCCCTGGCCAGCCCGACCCGATTAAACACACCCCCCCCCCCGGCTCTGTTGGCTCGAGTTCGAGCCCCCCTTTCTGTTCTCTTTTCTGTTTTCTTTTTTCTTTTCTTTTTCCTTTTGTTTTGTATATATATTTATATATATATGTATATGTATATATGTATTAATGTATGTATATATATGTATACTGTTTTTAACAGTATTTTATATATATGTATATATACTTTATAGTTAGTAAATTTTATGTATATATGTTTGTATATATGTATATATTTTTATGTGTATATATATATATATATATATATATATATATATATATATATATATATATATATATATATATATATATATATACACTTTATAAATAAGAATTTTCTTGTATATATATATATTTGTATATATATATAGATACTTTACAATTAAGTATTTTCCCTATACATAGATATATGTACTTTCAACATACGTATGTATATATTTATTTTGAACTTTATTTAAATATTAATATTATTTTTGTACTATTACCAAATTGTATTTTTAGTATATTTAAATTACTGCAACCATTTGGTGTCCAAGCCTAGTATGGGTATTTGGGCTCAAATATGTTTTCACACATTCAAGACCTGTACAAGTCATATTGGACTTGATTCATGGCCTTGGGTCCTGTATTTGAACTTTGGTTCAAATTATATACATGGACAAAATACGCAGATAATTAATTATTGTGTGCATTGCTGTTTTTGATTTTTCTAAAAATACTTAAATTATTGCTAAAATTATGGAAAAATAGTTTTTAGATACTATGTTAAGTTAGCTAATTTAGTATAATTTTTGTAGAATTTAATTTACTGTTTTGCCACTAGTTTGGCATATGAAACCAAAACTCATTTTCTGTATACTTAGGAAAACTGATTTTTATAAAATATTTGTACTGGTTAATAAATTCCAGAAAAATTATAATAAATTTTTATAGTTAGCAAGGATCGTTTTGGTACTTTGTTTTATGCAAAACTAGGCTTTTTGTCTACTTTAAGAATTGTTAGAACACAATGATCTTTTGATTTATTTACTGATTAATTACGACTTGTAGCTTTTTGTGTTATTTGGAGTTTTAGTCGTGTTGAACCCCATCCCTCACTAGTATAAAGACCCTAGAAAGTTAGTTAACATAGTGTGTCACCCCACATTGGTCTCCTATGCCAAGTCATCATCTTGGCTAGGTGCCCAGTCACAAGTCGTGTCGCACCAATTAGTGTCCTAGTGTTTTAGCTTAGTGTAAAAGCTAAGTTTATGTATGTATTTCTACAGTGACGAGTTACCGAACATCCATAGCACTTTTATCGCAGCTTGTTTTGCTAGAGGCAAGTACATCTACAAACTCATTTACTGTCTTTTAATGCTAGAATATGTATTAACCATGTTAAATGCTGATCCTTGGGGTAGCAAGTTAAAACGTCACATGTTGTACTTTCTATTACTACCATGCTTAGAACAGTCTTGCTGTATCTCTTACATGATTAGAATATGGGTTATGGGGAAACTGATAGTATTGTACGTGATCACGACCCCCCTATAGTAGCGAGCTTGGTCGCATTTTATATGCATATCTTGCCGTAGGCTTTATACCAAGGCAGATTTGTGCGTATGTACATCTATTCGCCCTATCACTTGTACGGAAGTATATTTTATTATGTGCCACAGCACATTGTATATCTATTTGACCGATCACGTACCTGCTACAGTTTTAAACATTACATATACATCTGTCTCTATGACATATGTATCCTTGCCATGATAGATTATGATGACATGTTTCCAGTATTTCCTGTTTTATAGACTTATCGCACCATGATCCTTGTTGTACATCTCTTTCATTATATGTTCAGTACTTTCGTTGTAGAGGTTGTACTTGCTCCCGTCCTGACAGGATAACGTTGTAGGTATACTTACTGAGGAAGAGTTGCTCTGTGATTCGTATTATGGAGTCACTGTCGAGGACCCGGTTTTGCCATGCGAGGATGTTCCTGCGGGAAGACTCGCCTAGTTTGCGTAGTCACTTGGGATACTTAGTATAGTCATGTATTAGACTACATCATTTTGTAACTGGACATGTATCCAGTTTTATATTTCAGTTTACTTGTACTTGGATATTTTACTTTATACGACGACTTTTGTGTTTGGAGCATTTATGATTCTTCTTCACTTATAGAACTGTTAGCACATTTAGTCTTATCTTGTTATCTCTAGAACAGCTTACTGCGCTTTATCTTAAGCGTAGGCTAGACATGGCTCGGCCCGGTCCAACAATTTGGGTAACGGATCGTGACACATAGCTCCTTTCCCGGCGTTCCTTTCAGATATCTCAAGATCTGAAATACTGCTTCCATATGACCCTTTCTTGGATCATGCATGTAGCGACTCACTACACTTACCACAAATGAGATATCAGGGCGAGTGTGCCCCAGATAAATCAATCTTCCTACAAGTCGTTGATATCTTTCACGATCAACTGGCTCTCCTGCTTCTGCTCCCAACTTGCACTTCTGGTCAATTGGAGTGACTGCTGCTTTGCATCCCAGCATTCCTGTCTCCTTCAGCATATCTAGTGTGTATTTTCTCTGTGAGAGAATAATTCCTTGTTCGTCTTCACACACCTCGATACCTAGAAAGTACCTCATCGCTCCTAAATCCTTCACTTCAAACTCCTTCGCGAGTTTTGACTTCAGCTTAGTGATCTCGACTTCATCATCACCTGTGATCACTATATCATCCACATATACAGCAAGTATAGTGATGTAGCCTCTTGCATGCTGGAGGAAGACCGTATGATATGCATTTGTTTGACGGTATCCCATGCTTGTAACAGCCTTTCTGAATCTGTCAAACCAGGCTCGAGGAGATTGCTTGAGCCCGTATAGCGACTTCTTCAGTTTACACACCTTTTCTTGCGACGTCCCTCCGTTTGATTCCATCGCGTAGCACCCTGGCGGGAGCTCCATGTATACTTCTTCTTGCAGGTCTCCATGAAGAAAGGCATTCTTCACATCTAGCTGGTACAGCTTCCACCCATAGTTCGCTGCAATAGAGACCAGAGTTCTCACGGTGCTCATTTTTGCTACTGGGGCAAACGTCTCATCATACTCTATTCCATATGACTGTGTGAATCCTTTTGTAACCAATCTTGCCTTGTATCGCTCTACTTTTCCTTCTGGCGTCTCTTTCACTGTGTACACACATTTGCATCCCACAGCTTTCTTCCCTTTGGGTAATGGAACCAGCTTCCATGTCTTATTTTTCTCCAGTGCCCCAAGTTCTTCCATCATTGCAGCTTTTCACCTTGGATTTTTCTTTGCTTCCTGCCAACACTTGGACAACGAAATAGAGTCTAATGATGCAATAAAGGCTCAATAATTCAAAAAAATGTTAGAATAAGACAAGAAGTTGGCAATGTCATATTCGTAATCATCAAAATGAGCAGGAGCCTTACCCGCATTGATGCGAGAAGATCTCCTTAAGGGAGCAATAGGTGGTGGAGAGATCATACCATCCGAGTCGGAGAGATCCGCATCAGAATCCGAGTGATTCAGTGCGGGGGCAACATCTTCAGGAGTTGGAGCAGGAGTAGATGAGGGACTTGGTACAGTAGGCACAGGGCACGACATAGGCACAGTACTGGACTTCTGTTGTCTCCTTCTGTAGACTTGGAGCTCCTTTTCCCTTGTCTGCTGCTCCCCCTGCGTAACATATGTATCGTCTTCTTCATTCTCTGTATCTGAGTCACTGTGCTCTCCCCCTTTCGTCCAGTTTTCTACAACCGGACACGGAACCGATCCGACGACCACATTTGGGCTTATTATCTCCCCCTCACATCGAACACCATCTGTGTTTGGTGTGTCACCAAATGCTGAACCTTCATCCGAACTATAGTATGGTTCGAGTTCTCTGAATGTAACGTCCATGCTGACAAACGTCTTCCGCTCGACTGGACTCCAACAGGCATATCCCTTCTGAGTCGCCGTGTAACCGACAAAGATACATTTAACTGTCCTAGGATCTAGTTTGCCAACGCCTGGCCTATTATCTTGGACAAAGCACACACATCCAAAAACTTTCGGTGGAACAGTGTATGTAGTTGCCCCAGTAAGCATCTCCAATGGTGTCTTCCAGTCCAATACTTGAGATGGCATCCTGTTGATGAGATAAGAGGCCGTCAATATAGCCTGCCCCCATAAGTGTTTCGGGACATTCATAGCCAGCATCATCGTCCGTGCGACTTCTAGTAGGTGTCTGTTCTTTCGTTCAGCCACACCATTTTGTGCCGGAGTATAAGCACATGAAGTTTGATGTAGTATTCCATGAGTGGAAAAATACTCAGCAACCCGATTATTAGTATACTCCGTCCCATTGTCAGACCAAAAATACTTAATTTTAGCGCCATATTGTGTTTCCACCCGTCGATGAAAGTCCCGAAAGGCCTCAAGGACGTCACTTTTATTCTTCATAAGGTAGACCCATGTCACGCGGGTATAACAGTCAATAAAGGTGACGAACCATCAAAAACCGTTAATTTCGGTTGTAGGACAAGGGCCCCATACGTCCGAATGTATCATGTCAAAAGCAGCTGAACTCCTATTCCCCGAGCTCACATACGAGCTTCTGGTATGTTTTTCCAACTCACAAGCATCACAAAATAACTTCTCTTTATCAGCCCTTTGATATAAGGACGGATACATTCGACTAATAACTTGAAAAGAGGAATGACCAACACGCTGGTGGTGGAGTAGCAAGTCGGCTTCAACACTGCGACATGAAGCTTCTGGTGGTGCGGCTGCGACCAAGGATGCCAATGCGTTGTCCAGTCCAGTCCTATCTAAATATCACAGCCCCTTATGCCATGTGCCAGTCCCAAGTCGTCGTCCTGTCCCCTTCTCCTGAAAAGTTACCGTAGGAATGTCAAAAGAAACAGTACAGTTAAAATCAAGTATAATGGCACTAATGGATAGAAGATAGACATGAAAAGATGGAGCATATAAGACATTGGTTAGAGTGATGGAAGGGGTGCATGCGACAGTACCTTTACCCACTACAGAGCTGGATGTACCATCAGCGGTCTAAATACTCTCCGGCAATGGTAGATGAGTATAGTCCTGAAATGCACCACGGGAACCCGTGACATGGCGAGATGCCCCAGAGTCCATTATCCATCATGGCTGATGGACTGATGCAAGAGCACGGGCAGGATTACCGGTGCTGGTTTGGACAAAGCAACTCCTGAGATCCCCCGAGGTAGAAGACGCCCCAGGACTGTCGGCCGAACCCAGCTTTGTGCCTCGCAACTTCTCAAGGAACTCTCGCTCAAGCGGGGTTATTTCAGCCAGTTGATTCTCTCCCCCTTCCTCCACCAGATTCGCTTTGTGTCCTCCCCGTCTACCAGCATATCCTCCGCTACTACCACGTCGGCCTCCACGACCCCGTCCTCGATCAGTAGACTGATTTCGCAAGGATTTTGGAAAAAATCGGATGTAATGTCCGGAGTCACCACGATTATGGCAAACACCACCAACAGATGGAGGTTGATTGAAGGTAGCAAGGACAGACTTTTCAACCTCGGTTCACTCCCCCTGGTAGGAGCCCTTGTTGGGCATCAACTTCAGTCGAGCTTCTTTCTGTGTCATGACGGCTATAGCTTCTTCCAAGGTCAGAAGCGTGGGTTGGGATAGGAGGATATTCCGTCTCTGCTCAAACACAGGGTATAGTCCCTTCAGGAATTTCATCATACGCTGCCGCGAAATATAAGCCAGGAACGTCTGAAAGTACTTAGCGAACGTCGGTTCGACTTGTGCATCTTCCATCCCAAGAGGATCATAATGATCCAGATCAGACCAGTACTTTTTCAACAGGGCTGCGTACTCAGAGATGGTACGTTCGTCTTGGGTCACCCTATCGAGTTCATCTTGTAGTTGAAAGACCCGCATAGGGTTGTCCGAGCCGGAGTACATATCTTTTAGAGTCCGCCATATATCCGCAGCAGCCTCCATTGCCTCGACATTGTCCGACACCTGGTCAGTTAATGAGGCAGTCAACCACCCAGCTACTACGTTGTTGACAATCTCCCAAACAGCAAACTCCTTTGCGGAGTGATCGGCTGGAGCCGTGGCTTGGCCAGTGACATAGCCAACCAAGCCACGTCCCTTCAGCGTCTGCATCGCCTGCCGCGACCACTTCAAGTAGTTGGATGTTCCTTCCAACTTCGTCTCCAGCTTCTCCAGCTTCCCCATTTTGTAAGGTGACGGATCCACATCAGTATGGATCACACGTGGGGTTGCCTCGGTTAATCTCTTTGATAAGATATCATCAACCAAGGCCTTCATCTCTTCGGCCGTCAGTTTGCCACTGATCGAATCCATGGCGTCTTCAACTGTGAACCCTATTCGTCGTCTTCTTCGTCGTCGTCGGAGTCTGCAACTGACCCAACGTCGTCGTCTTCGCCGTCTACGTCGTCTTCTTCAACGCCAGAAACTTTACTAATGCGCTACTAACTTGGCCAGCACCGGCGCGCGCATGTAAAGTGAACACGTCAGGACACCAGAGAAGACATGATCAGTCTCTGTATAGATCCCGATGTGAAGAAAGAATAACAAATAAAGCATTTGTTAGTTCCAAACGGCGTAAGCGAGGAACAGAGATTATGCAAATAAAGCATTTGACAGCCGTCTCTATTCGAAATACGCCATTTTTTTTTTGTAAAAAAAAGAGGCGGCTAGGGTTAGGGTTAGGGTGTGGATGGGGCTGCTAGGGCTAGGGTTAGGGTTTTCATGTCAAGAGAGGGAGAGGGAGGAGGGGGGGCGGGGTGCTGCTGGTGGTCGGAGGGGTGGGGGGGACTGCTGGGGGGCTTGGGGGGGGAGGCCTGGGAGGGGGTGGGGGGGGGCGGCCTAGGAGGGGGTGGGGGGGCCTTGGGGTGGGGGGGGGCGGCTTGGGGGGGGGGGGGGGGCGGGGGACGGCTTGGGGGGGGGGGGGTCGGCAGGAGAGGGGCTGGGAGTGGGGGGGGGACGGCTTGGGGGGGGGGGGGTGTAGGGGCGGCCTGGGAGGGGGTGGGGGGGGAGGCGGCTGGGAGAAGGGGGGAGGTAAAAAAAAAAAAATTTGTGGAGAGAGAGAGAGAGAGAGTTATGGCTCTGATACCATGTAGAAAATAATGGATTGATTTTTTTTATTGATGGACTACTTCACTACTTATAGGGAGTCTAGCTCCTCTACATATAACATATTCCGATGTGGGACTAAAAGTCCCTTATTAATTCTCAACAGTTTATATGAGTTAGCCCACCTCTAATCCATCCGAACTCATTGTTGTTGCCTAGTCCAGCTTCAGTTTTTGGATCCGCCCCTGCTTCGGTTGCATGCTTTTGGTAGTCCATGTTCTGCGATCCCACTGCTACCGCATGCCTTACACAATCGATCGGAATATGTGCTACTCCTCTCTACAGGTGCATGGCTTTCTAAAAGGTCCTTCTTTGGCGCACAACTTTGATCAGCTAACAGCTTCCTTCTCTTCCACTCTCCAGGTAGACCATAAATTAAACCTTTTGCATAAAAGCTCGATCAGTGTATGAATTAGTTGTTAGAACCGAAGTATAATTTTTGTCATGAAAACAAATTTAGATGGTAACTAGCCTGAATAATGCATTAGCTATATGTAATTCATAGTCGTGAGCAGGGCCGGTCTTGAGGGTTAGGTTGCCCTATCGAAACTAATTTTGTTTGCCCTTAATCTTTACTGTGGGCCGATCCTGGAGGGTCATCTGCAACTCCGATCTCTTATAGCGTCATGCCCTAGAAGAGAAATGTTGTCCAAGTCCGAAGTCTTGTCAGACTTACCTATGGGCTGGCCGTGAGTTAGACTAAATGTCATGACAGTGGATAGTCTAGTATAAGTATATGCATGATCAGGGCATGAATTAGTCTCCCGTAATTAATTTTTTTGTGATCGTCTTTGTATACTTAGCCTTTCTTGAGAGAACTAAAGAGAGTGCCGGCGAAGCTAGAAATTTCCAAAGGCATCAAGAAAGTTTCGCAGAGGTTGCTGGATGCGGTTGTGGATTCTGCGTTTCAGTTTGTCGACCAACCCTTGACTCATTCTCAGGTAAACTAATTAATCCTTCTCGATCGATTTCGAGTAAGAAAACGTGTTTATTTTTCTCAAATTATTTCATTTTAGTAACTAATGATTGTGATTGGAGTAATGACGCATTATCTATAAAACAAATTTCCATAGAGATGCTTGTTGTCAATTTTCATATGGATGTAGGCATGGGGACGGAGGTGAAAGTAAAAGAGAGGTGGAGATATCATAGTTCGGAGTCGTTTCTTAGTTATCGCCAATATGCTAGAAACAAACACTAAAAGCTAAAAATGTAGAAATATATGTGTATATATTGTTGGTGTAGAAGTTTCGTGGAACAGAACTCAGAATCGTTGAGGCGTGTGAATCACTGTCCTTAAGAAAAGATTCGCCCCTTATCGTAACTGTAAGGCTCGAACGGCAACTTTCCTCCAGGATACAACAACGAGTTACAGATAGCAGTACCTATCTGCTACCTGCAATCGAACAGGGAAGGAGACGAACGGCAGCGTTGAATGAATAAATAGAGTTGCAAAACTCTAAAACTGTGTTAGCAGGTAACCCGCCTACGCGCGAGGCAAACTCTGAACGTGTTTGAGACGTGTTGAATGAGTATTAACCGCCTACGCGCGAGGCTAAACGGTCCGGATTTGCACCCCCCATGCGCGTGCGACGTGCCAGCACATACAAGCATTAAGGTTTTCTGGAGCTTCCCTCCAAACCGGGTGCATTCTAGCCCAATGTCCCTCGTGCGCGCGAGCACCCCTCTTACTACCCACTCATCACAACCATGTAGAAGGTGTAAACATATATATACCCACTCACAAGTGTGGGTTTTAAGCGATGTGGGACTAAACAAGTCTCTTCCCTTTTGTCTATGGTGTATTTAAAATACTTACAAAGTGGAACTAAAACAAGAGTTCCAACATATATGATTCACTACTGTTGTTGATCCTATAATTTTAGAAATATTATGTGTATATATGATTTCACATGACGTACAAACATGGGGATTTTGATATAATATGTCAGTGCAGAGAAATTTCGCGCCAGTTGGAGAGATTGGAGATTTGGTGAGGATCACCAACATTGAAGGGGAGATGCCATTCTACTTCCCGGAAGGTGTATACATAAGAAACGGTATGTTTGTTTATCAAATCTGATAGTTTTGTGAACTTGAATTTACATTGCAGCTTGTTAATTCTTCAACTCAAACAATAGAGGGTCTTTGATTTGATTTTAGAAAGAAACAAGATGCTTGATTAATTAATGCCATATTTTTGGAGAAAGTAATACGCATGTAAATGTTCTTGACGGCTAAGAAATGTTGGTGTATAAAATATTAGTTTGTACTTGCTCTTAATTAAAGTGGATATTGCTATTATCCGCTGCAACTGCGATTGTAGGGGGTATTTTTTGCAACAAAAATTATCAGTTGGAAGATTGAGATGATGAATGATTGTTGTGTGATATATATTGAAAGAGACTTATTGGATGTCGTCTACAAATAATTATGCTTCTTGTTTCTCTATGTAACTAAATTATCGCCTACAAATATAAAATAACCAGATGTAGATTGTCCATCATCAACTACTCCTATCCAATTTGCGTCTGTATATCATTCAACTCTGAGATGATTATTCTTTTTGAACGATATAACCTTTCTAGGACTACTTTCATCTACCTCAATGTCCACGTCACAACATTCATGTATTGTTGTTCCAGATCATGCATAAATTGACTCACAACTCCAAAAATGTGTGCAAAATCCAACCTTATGTGCCAGATACATCAAATGACCTACTAATCACTGATGTCTCCATTTATTCATTGATATCTCCATTTATTCACTGACATCTGGCTCGGATTCATTCCAAATTTTAGACCTTCCTCTAATGGTGTGACAACTAGTTGACAATCAGTCAAAGTTGTTTCCTGTAACAAAAGTATACTTCCTTTAAGATAGAAAAATTCTTGATCTACTCAGAGATACTTCAATGTCCAAAAATACTTTAGAGCACCTAAATCCTTTATTTTAAATTTTGTAGACAAATATTTATGAAGTGCCAATTGCTCTTTTTATTGTCTCTTATGACCACCATATCATCAACATAAACTGTGAGTGCTATAATTTTTTTTCTTCTTTTCGCTTTGTAAATAGGGTATGATCTGTGTTACTCTGCTTATAACCAAATCATCTCATATACTACGTGAATCTTCAAAACCATGTTATAGATGACTTCTTGAGACCATACAAAGATTTTTGAAACCTGCAAACATTCTTGCTACCAGAGCCTGAATACTATATCCAGGTGGCAGGTCCATACAGACTTCCTCTGTCAAGTTTTCATGCAGGAATGCATTCTTCACACCGAATTAGTGTATAGGCTAGTCAAAGTTTGCCGCCAGAGATAGTAAAACACAAACAATATTAATATTCACAACCGGGACAAATGTCTCTGTATAATCACTCACATATTTTTGCCACTTGTCTTACCTTATATAGATCAACTGATCCTTCTCCTCAATACTCTCAGTAAAGACCCATCTGCATCCTACAGACTTCTTACTAGCGGGTAGGTCAACTATTTTCCCGGTGTCATTATTCTTTAATGAGAGGTGACTATAGATAATAATTTCTTCTCATCCAACAACACTCCAATATTAAATGAGAGGTGTCCATAATTGTCATATATTTTTGCGTCCATCGAATAATCGGATGGACATAAGATCGATGATCGGCATTGGAGGAGGCGGCTTATAGATCAAAAATAGAGAAAGAATAGATACGAGATGTGTCCAAGGTGGTGGACGTTGGAACGGGGATTTGCTTAGGGGCTTGCGGCTCAAGAAGAACTACACAGTCTAAAGTTTGATTTTTTTTTTTTTTTTTTTTTTTTTTTTTTTTTCTTCTTCTTCTTCTTTATGGCTAGCTCTGATGCCAAGAATAATTGGTGGAATTAATTGTGTACTCTTTTCTCTTTGGAGGCAAGTATATAAAGAGATACAAACCATAGTACACCAAATAATTACAATTACAAATCTATCCCAAAACTTTCTATAATCAAAGACTTTCTATAATTAACCCGTCCAACATAACTGATTGGGAGATTAGATGCTGAATGATTGCTTTGTGACATAATATTAAAAAAAAAGACATATTGGATATCGTTGACAATGAAGATATCATTCAATATTTTCAGAATATGATGTCTCAAAGGATTTTATTGTCATAAAAAGGATTATTTAGTAATTGTAATAATTTATGACATTTGGTATTAATATATTATACTTTTGGGATTATAAATATGATTATTATAATTTAGTATTTTTAATAGTAAGCGTCGTGCTCCCAGACGAAAGTCCTGGCTATGACACTGGCCGTAGCAATCCAGGCTAGATATCTCTTGCTTGCATTATTAGTGAATTTTACAAATTTATCTTATTGTTGAATCCATTTCTGAGAGTAATAATATTTGCACCTCCAAATTGTTCCTCCAAACCATCCCTTCTTATGTGACAGCCGACGTGACATGTTAAATAACATTATGTAGCATCTAACATGGTAGCTGATATGACAAATTTTAACCCAAAAAATAATTATCCAAAAAAATTAATGTTAATATTAATGTTAATATTAATGTTAATATTAATGTTAATATTGATATTAATGTTAATGTTAAATTAACATTAATATTAATATTAGAAAATTTTGGGTAATTAATTTTTTTCGTTAAAATTTGCCATTCAACTGTAATGTTAGATGTTACATAATGCTATTTAACACGTCATGTCAATTGCCATATAAAGAGAAATGGTTTGAATGAACAATTTAGAGGTGCAAATAGTATCACTCCATTTCTTAACCCATAAAATGAGTTTAATTTGGGCATATTAAATAATTTAAATATATAAACCCCGTCTCTTATCTTACAACACTATAGAATATTGGTACAATGTTCGTGGGTTGTGGCATAGTGGTAGCAACGGGGGTCCCGACGTGAAAGATGCAGGTTCGAATCCCTCCTTGACTTTTGTCAAGCCGGAGAAAATGATACCTCAAAAAAATATAGAATATTGGTGCAAGGACGATTTTAACAGTTACATTCTTTTTAAAGGAATTTGTACCAAATTTTGCTTTTCTAAAACCCAAAAATCGTTAATACTGAACAAATAAGAAGGATTCATTTTAACGGTTGGCAGGGTCGAATCCGATGTTTGGCGCGCTGCAGTCGACAGTGTCAGCGTTGGGAAGGTCGAGTGATATATGGGTTGAAGGGGAGGGCATGCTTCATGCTGTCTACTTCGCCAAGGACAGCCACGGCGACTGGACTGTATCCTACAAAAACCGATACGTGGAGTCCGAGACGTTCAAGCTCGAGAAGGAGAGGAACAAACCGTGTTTCCTCCCAGCCATCCAAGGGGATTCTCCTGCCGTCGTGGCCGGCTATCTCCTTAACCAGGTACTACGCATTCATATCATATAACTATCGTGTTCGTATCCCTATACATATCGTGTTCGTGTTCGTATTCATGTAACATTGGTAACTATTGAAGTACCTGTTTAAATGTCCGTATTCGCATCTGTATCGTGTCCTTAACTGTATCCATGCCAGTAATATTCTTGCAACATATAGCATCTTGCTAATAACAGATCACAAAACATTGATATAAATCTACTTCATTTAAATGTCTTAGGCTCTGTTTGGCAATTGTGGGAGTAGCGATTATGAGGTGTTTTTAGAGTACCGATCATGAATGATTTCGAGGAGTCCGGTTTTGTGTAGCAGCTTTTAAACCAGTCCAATCTATGTTTGATAATTCATTAACGATCAGTTCTGGAAGTTTTTACAAAAATAAAATTATATATATATATATATATATATATATATATATATATATATATATATATATATATATATATATATATAAACAAAAGCTATCCCAAATTTTCATTACTGATGCCGAAGTCTGATTGATGCATGATTCTTGAAGATTTCTTTGTGGGTGTGTATCATAGAGTATTCGACTTTGACAACAGCCAAATAGGATTTGTGAAGGCTGCATGAAGAGCATCGCATCCACTGCTTAATTATATTGGAAGTGTGTGTAACAATGTAATTGTTGTATTCTACATATGTAAGGATTTGCTATAGAAATTTGATTTTGAAAATTTTGAAATTTCTGGTACTAGTAGTTATAATTATATATTTTTGGTGATGATGTAAATAAAGTAAAATAATAAAATCTCTCAAAATTTATCGATTTTGGATGTTTATAAAGACATTCAAAATTATAGTGCACCGGGTTTGGAAGGTTTTTGATCCGGCCAAAACTAATACTTCAAACAATTATCAAACAGAATTTTCTAAAATACTTCCTAAATGGTCGGTTCATAGATATCCCAAAATTGGCCAAAATACGGTTATCCAGCAGACTCTCAAGTAAACTTTGGATATTTTGAGTTGTTGCAATTACTATATGATCATGCACGAAACATTGTAAAAAAAAGCTTATGGTGCTTCCTGACAGCTTAGATTCGGCAAAGTAAACAAGTACATCAGCAACACCAACGTCTTTGAACATTCTGGCAGAATTTACTCGGTTGCGGAGAGCCACATCCCACAAGAGATTGACATACGCAGTCTCGCTACTCGCGGCAACTGGGACGTTAATGGAGCGTGGGATCGGCCTTTCACTGCTCACCCGAAGGTCTTGGATTCAAATCTCGTTTCAATTTTATTTTGGTAATTTCTAAAGTCACTTCACATTTTACTCCATGACAATTCAGTCCTAGGACAGCCAATTTATTGACAATCCTACCATAAGTCCTAAAGAATTTTAATATTAAGATAGTCTGTGAACGAAATTGGCAGTCCTCTTAATCTTTATTGGAAGTCCTAATAGACTGTCCTGGAGTAAAATTTGGAGTGCCTTTAGAAAGTACCTTTATTTTTGAGTCGATCAAGTTTCTAAAGTTGCATGCATATATGGATTTTCATTGTGTACAGAAAGCTCCAGGAAGTGGAGAGCTCGTTATTTTAGGGGTCGACGCAGTGAAGCCCTACCTTGTCCTGGGAGTCATTTCAGGTTCCTTATTGATAGGCTATCAGCTTAAATTTGCAACAATTTCGTTCTTATATCTCTTCTTACTTGCAGCTGATGGTAGAAAACTCGTACACAAGGCAGACCTCGAGCTCGAAAGGAGCACCATTTGCCATGACGTAGGAGTTACCGAGAAGTAAGTCCATTAAGCTAAGGGTGAGCATAGAGCATTCGGTTAACTCGGTTCAAAGCGAACCCAATAACCGAAAATTTAATTGGATCAAAAACCAAATAATCAAAACCGAAATGGCCCATAACTGAATCAAACCGAGCCGAATTAAATCGGTTCAATTTTCGATTAATTCGATTTTTTGTTTGTTTATGTTTTTCTAATATATATAGTAACTAAACATACCTATATATTTAGTATGTATATATATAGTAACTAAAATTTATTATTCGGTTTTGGACCGAAACCTTTTTAAAACCGAACCGAATCTCTTATTCGTTTATGTTTGGTTCGATTTCCGGTCCAAAACTGAATAATGCTCACCCCTACATTAAGCTCATCATACAACCAAGTATTGGTATCGGAATCGGTATCAGACCCTTTCTATGAGTATCAGTATCAACGGTATCGACATTATCTGCAATTTCGGATCGCGCTATCCGATTTTTTGGTATCGGAAAACAAATAATTATTAATAAATTTAGAGAAAATATTTTAGACATAATTTTAAGTATTTTTTGTATTGTTTCATAGTAGTTTTCAAAGTGAACGAAATAATAGTCATGCTTGATGATTGGTTTACCTACGATAGATAAGTTTTTTTTTTTCGTTTACATCTTTGACAACCTTAGTATGCTTTTACATCATTATATTTTTTTTCCTTCAATATTCTTTTCCGAATTGATTGGGAAAGAGACTGCCAATATCTGTATTGGTCGGTATCGGTATCGATAGGAACATGCCAAACCGTATCGGTATCGGCCATAAAAGCTACTCAACTGTTGGATTTACTTGGGTCTAATTCAAAATTTCACACTTTACAACAACTAAATAAATTGGAGATGACTCAAAAATCTACATATATATTGCATGTTCATTCTGATTTTCGCGGCTTCTAACCTATTATAGATTCTCATACAAGTTATAGGCCAGTTTTCTGATTGTTGAAGTTTGCACATTTTGAGCAGAAAACCAAAAACAAGTTGGGCACTTATTGTGTCCTTTGGATTGCAGGTACAACATCATTATGGATATACCACTTACTATAGACATAAACAGACTCATCAAAGGAGGCTCGTAAGTATCTCTTGGTTTCTTTCCATATACTACCATATACAAAGATTATATAACATGCCGATAACTCGATTTACCCATGGAGGTTAATCAAGTATGAGAAAGAAAGTTTTGCAAGACTCGGAGTGATGCCTCGTTACGGGAACGCTGATTCGGTTAAGTGGTTCGAGATCAAACCTTGTTGCGTCTTTCACCTCATCAATTGCTTTGAAGATGGAGATGAGGTAACAATCACACAATAAGTTGTTGAATTTTTGGGTTTCTTGATCAAAGATGCATATATAGTATTGTTCAATATCATTAGTTATGAAACAAGATACATTTGCTTTATTTAGTTACTTTTTTAGATAATACATATTTGCTTTATATTTCCAACCTTTGCACGGAAAAGGAATATCACAAAAGAAGACAGTAGTCCGAGCTCTCTAGCCTAGTGGTATTAGAGCGGACATCCGGAGGGACCGGCAAGGTTCGAGTCCCCCAATTGTGTGTGTTCGTGGGATTTCAAAAAAAAAAAACAAAAGAAGACAGTTTATTGATGCTTGAATACTTTCTTCCTTACAAGTGCAATCTTGAGGTATTTAGCTTTACATGTATTTTGTACCACAAAGTTCTCAAAGCACTTTCTTAAGGTTCTTAAAAAAACATTCTTTAAGGATAACCATAGATATCTTTTGAAAAGGAGCAAGAGAGACATTGATTTCATTCTTAGAAGGCCATCAAGTTGAAATAGCTGACTATGATGTGTTTATTATAGTTATGCTGTTTTTTTAAAGATCACAATAAGAAGGATATATAAACTTCTTGTAAAATTGATCAGGGTCAATATGACTAGTTAACTCTGTGTTGAGAATCAATAAGGGACTTTTAGTCCCACATCGGAATATGTAGTATGTAGAGGAGTTAGACTCCCTATATATAGTGAAGTAGTCCATCAATAAAATTATCCAACTATTATTTTCTACATGGTATCAGAGCCATAACTCTCTCTCTCTCTCTCTCTCCTCTCTCTCTCTCTCTCTCTCCACAAAACAAAATTTTTTTTTTCAACGCCTCAGCCGCCGACCCTATGCTAACCCCCCCCCCCCCTTCCCACCGGATCCCACCCTCCCGAACCCCCCCCCTCCCGCCGAACCCCCTCCTCCCGCCGAACCCCCCCTTCCCACCGGACCCCCCTTCCCACCGAACTACCCTGAACACATCCGCACCCCCCTGCCAGCCTCTCCCGGCCCTATTGAAGCCTCATCCGCCCCCCCCTGCCAGCCCCTCCCGACCCCCACACCCCCCCCGACCAGAACCTCCCACCCGACCCCCCCCCCCCCCCCGACCAGCACCTCCCACCCGACCCCCCCCCCCCCCGACCAGAACCTCCCACCCCGACCCCCCCTTCAGAACCCCCCCAGACCCCCCCCCCCCGACCCCTTTAAACCCTAACCCTAACCCTAGTTTTTTTTTGCCATGGACACCCTAACCCTAGACCTAGCAGCCCCATCAAACCCTAACCCTAGCTTTTAACAAAAAAAAAAAAAAAAACGACGTATTTCGAATAGAGACGGCTGTCAAATCTTTATTTGCACCAACTCTGTTCCGTGCTTACGCAGTTTGGAACTAACAAATGCTTTATTTGTTATTCCTTCTTCACATCGGGATCTTTGCAGAGACTGGTCATGTCTTCTCTGGTGTCCTGATGTGTTCACTTTACATGCGCGTGCCAGTGCTGGCCAAGTTAGTAGCGCATTAGTAAAGTATTTGGCGTTGAAGAAGACGACGTCGACGACGAAGACGACGAAGATGACGACGTTGGGTCAGTTGCCGACTCCGACGACGACGAAGAAGACGACGAACTGAGTTCACAGTTGAAAACGCCATGGATTCGATCAGTGGCAAACTGACGGCCGATGAGATGAAGGCCTTGGTTGATGATATCTTATCCAAGAGATTAACCGAGGTAACCCCACGTGTGATCCATACTGATGTGGATCCGTCGCCTTACAAAATGGGGAAGCTGGAGAAACTGGAGACGAAGTTGGAAGGAACTTCCAACTACTTGAAGTGGTCGCGGCAGGCGATGCGGACACTGAAGGGACGTGGCTTGGTTGGCTATGTCACTGGCCAAGCTAAGGCGCCTGCCGATCACTCCACCAAGGAGTTTGCTGTGTGGGAGATTGTCAACAACGTCGTGGCTGGGTGGTTGACTGCCTCTTTAACCGACCAGGTGTCGGGCAATGTCGAGGCTATGGAGGCTGCTGCTGATATATGGCAGACTCTCAAAGATATGTACTCCGGCTCCGGCAACCCTATGCGAGTCTTTCAACTGCAAGATGAACTCGATAGGGTGGCCCAAGACGACCGTACCATCTCTGAGTACGCGGCCCTTTTGAAAAAGTATTGGTCTGATCTGGGATGGAAGATGCACAAGTCGAACCAGCCTTCGCAAAGTACTTTCAGACGTTCCTGGCTTATATTTTCCGGCAGCGTATGATGAAATTCCTGAAGGGACTACACCCTGTATTTGAGCAGCGACGGAATATACTCCTTTCCCAATCCACGCTCCCGACCTTGGAAGAAGCTATAGCTGTGATGACACAAGAAGAAGCTCGACTGAAGTTGATGCCCAACAAGGGCTCCTCCCAGGGGGAGCCAGCCGCGGTTGAAAAGTCTGTCCTTGCTGTCTTCAATCAACCTCCATCTATGGGTGGTGTTTGTCACAATTGTGGTGACTCCGGACATTACATCCGATTTTGTCCAAAACCCTTGTGCAATCAGTTTACTGATCGAGGACGGGCTCGTGGAGGCAGACGTGGTGGTAGAGGAGGATATGCTGGTCGAAGGGACGGCCACAAAGCAAATCTGGCGAAAGAAGGGGGAGAGCATCACCTGGCTGAAATAACCCCGCTTGAGCGGAAGTTCCTTGAGAAGTTGCGTGGCACGAAGCTGGGTTCGGCCGACAGTCCGGGGGCGTCTTCAACCTCGGGAGATCACTTCATTTGCTTTGCCCAAACCAGCACCGATGATTCTGCACGTGCTCTTGCATCTATCCATCAGCCAGGATGGATTATGGACTCTGGGGCATCTCGCCATGTCACGGGGTCCCGTGGTGCGTTTCGGAAATATACTCCCCTACCATTGCAGGAGAGTATTCAGACCGCTGATGGTACATCCAGCCCTGTAATGGGTAAAGGCACTGTCGCATGCACCCCTTCCATCACTCTGACCAATGTCCTTCATGCTCCATCTTTTCCTGTCAATCTTCTATCCATTAGTGCCATTATACTTGATCTTAACTGTACTGTTTCCTTTGACATTCCTCAGGTGACTTTTCAGGAGAAAGGGACAGGACGACGACTTGGGACTGGCACATGGCATAAGGGGCTGTGGTATTTAGACTGGACTGGACTGGACAAAGCATTGGCATCCTTGGTAGCAGCCGCACCACCAGAAGCTTCCTGTCGCAGTGTTGAAGCCGACTTGCTACTCCACCACCAGCGTGTCGGTCATTCCTCTTTTCCGGTTATTGGTCGAATGTATCCGTCCTTATATCAAAGGACTAATAAAGAGAAGTTATTTTGTAATGCTTGTGCTTTGGGAAAACATACCAGAAGCTCGTATGTGAGCACAGGGAATAGGAGTTCAGCTGCTTTTGACATGATATATTCAGACGTATGGGGCCCTTGTCCTACAATCGGGATTAACGGCTTTCGATGGTTCGTCACCTTTATTGATTGTTATACCCGTGTGACATGGGTCTACCTTCTAAAAAATAAAAGTGACGTCCTTGAGGCCTTTCAGGACTTTCATCGACGAGTGGAAACACAATATGGCGCTAAAATTAAGTGTTTCCGATCCGACAATGGGACGGAGTATACGAATAAGCGGGTTGCTGAGTATTTTTCAACTCATGGAATACTTCATCAAACTTCATGTGCTTATACTCCGGCTCAAAATGGTGTGGCGAAATGAAAGAACAGACACTTGCTGGAAGTTGCACGGACGATGATGCTGGCTATGAATGTCCCAAAGCACTTATGGGGGCAGGCTATATTGACGGCCTCTTATCTCATCAACAGGATGCCATCTCAGGTATTGAACTGGAAGACACCATTAGAGATGCTTACTGGAGCTAATACATACACGGTTCCACCAAAAGTTTTTGGATGTGTATGCTTTGTCCAGGATAATCGGCCAGGCGTTGGCAAACTGGATCCTCGGGTAGTTAAATGTGTCTTTGTCGGTTACACGGCGACTCAGAAGGGTTATGCCCGTTGGAGTCCAGTCGAGCGGAAGATGTTTGTCAGCATGGACATTACTTTCAGAGAACTCGAACCATACTATGGTTCGGATGAAGGTTCCGCATTTGGTGACACACCTAACACAGATGGTGTTCGATGTGAGGAGGAGATAATAAGCCCAAATGTGGTCGTCGGATCGATTCCGTGTCCGGTTGTAGAAAACTGGACGAAAGGGGGAGAGCACAGTGACTCAGATACAGAAAATGAAGAAGAAGATCCATATGTTACGCAGGGGGAGCAGCAAACAAGGAAAAAGGAGCTCCAAGTCTACAAAAGAAGACAACAGAAGTCCAGTACTGTACCTATGCCATGCCCTGTGCCTACTGTACCAAGTTCCTTGTCTACTCCTGCTCCAACTCCTGAAGATGTTGCCCCCGCACTGAATCACTCGGATTCCACTACCAAAATAAGTGGTTTTAGCGACGCCCAAAAACGTCGGAAAAATAGGAAATTCCGTCGCTAATCTGTATCACCGACGTATTTACCGACGTTTAGCTTTTGTCGCCGTTTCCTTAGTCGGTGATCACGAAAACGTCGCTGAACGTCGCAATTACCGACATTCAGCGACGTACGAGTACGTCGGTGAGTTATCGACGTTTATCGTCGTTCCGTCGGTATATTAGCGACGTATATGTAGTCGCCACATGTCGGTAAAACCTGGAATAGTTACCGACGTCTAGCGTCGTTTCGTCGGTAATATAGCGACGTGAGTTTTGTCGCTAGACGTCGGTAATGGTCCTGTACATTTTTGCAGCTAGTGTCGGTAAACGTCGGCAAATACGTCGGAGAGCTGTACTTTTTTGCAGTTAGTCGTCGGTAAATGTCGGTAAAACGTCGCAAACATATATTATTTGCAGCTTGTCGTCGGTAAACGTCGGAAAACGAAGTCGCTAAACGTCAGTAAGCGTCGCTAAAGTTGTAAAAAAAATAAAAAAAAATAAAACACAGATTCTATATTACCACTCACAATTCTATAAAACACATATAGGTACACATTCAAATCCCCACTCACAATTCCAAATCACAGCGCATTGAAACCCCCACTCACAATTCCAATACAAACATCCAATACAAACATCCAATCATAAGTCACAAATATCCAATCATAAGTCACAAACATCCAATACACAACTAACATCCAATACAAACATCCAATCATAAGTCACAAACATAAGATGATACAAACACAAATAAAAGTCCTAACTAGGACTACTAGTGATCTGGTGCAGGAGGGGCACCGCCGCGACGAAGGCGTAAAAACTCCTCATACTCCGCAAGTGAAATCGATACAGATGGAGCGCCAGGCTGTGACGTCGGTGGAGTCGGTGTCGAAGAAGAAGGCGGTGGAGGCGGCGGAGTCGACGACGATGAAGGCGCACCCAGAGTACCAGCATGCTCCAACGCTGTAAGTCGCTGGTTGTATGAATCCATGATAGATAACATTCTACCAGTGCTCTGGACCATCGAATCCTGCGCCTTTCTCACCGTCTCGGCCATGGTCACCTGTCCTGTCTGCAACTCCGTCACCGTGCGCTCTAACCCTCCAACGGCGCGCTCTGTCCTCTCAGTCGTCTCCCTGAGGTCTATAATGCCGCGGTCGAGCGCATCCAATCGTGCTAGCAGCGCAGGATCGTCCGTAGGATGCTGAGACTGCTGCTCGATCCGTCGTAGCAGGTCGTCACGGAGAGACTCCATCATCTGGTGGACTCGGGCAGACTCCTGGGACGGCTGTGGACCATGCACACTAGCAGGAGATGTCCTAGAGGACTGGGTCGCAACTAGGGCGCCATAGGATCCCGTACCGTAGTACGTACCCCTACGGAGGCCACCAGCGGCGGTCATCCACAGCTCGTCCTCCGACGGAGCTTGAGTGGGCTGCGAGGAAGTACCGGCCTCTCCTGCATCAGGTGCACTAGCAGCCGCCCGTTCCCGCAGCCTCTTATACTCGGCCTAGAAAGTATGGATAGTACTCTATGATTTCTAATTTATAATTAATGTACTTATTTTTACTAACTTCATGAATATTTATTTGCATCATATTTACTAAGTTATATTAAAATGGACACGAAGTATTAAATTAAGATAACGTATTGTAATACTTACATAGGTCTGCTCGGCCCTCTCGTCAATAAGGACTCCGCCCTTCCGATGGGTGGCCAGGAAGACGGTCACCATGTCGGCGTTACCGACCTTCCTTACCTGTAATTAAATATATTATCTTAGTAATAATTTATCGGATTTGCATTAAAATAATATTTCTAAAAGAGAAAGACATACCAGACGACGGAAATGTTCCGTCATCGGAATCGACCCACCGCACCACTTCGAGGCATGTTGCCTAGCCGCCTTGGCCTTCTTCGACTTCTCCTTGTACTTTGGCTCCTCGAATCGAGCCTTCATCGCATTCCATTGATCAGGGGTGATCCAACCTTGGATCGGCTTTCCGGCACGATCACGATCCTTCTGATCGTTGATAGAGTCGCGGATCAGCTTGGCAGCGACGGAAGGAAACATCCCCTCGATCTGCTCGGCCCGGTGCGGCGGATAGTAAAACATATCCTAGAACAGTACGAAACCAAATATTTATTAGTTATATATAATATGCATAAATTAAATGATTCATGTTAAAAACAAATCTATTTTAACCTTGAAGCGCGTAAACCAGAAGTTCTTCCTTTCGTCTGGAGCATCAGAGTAGTTAATCCAGGGACCACCATAATTATGCCTCAGCATATCGCCTAGGCGTCTCTGTACCCCTGAAGGACGATATCTATACATACATATTATATTCATGAAAAAAGTTAATTTATGATAAAAACAGAAGAAAAATAATAATAAACCAAAATACCTACTTTGTACCGTCGGCCCAGATCTCCGTCCTCCCCTCCTCCGGAGGTGCGCACGCATCATCTTCATGATGCTGGTCGGCCGTCGGCGCATCCTCCTCGGCCATCTGCTCATCCGTCTCCATCGTCGTATCAACATCAGGAACGCTAGACGGGGGAGCCCTCTCAACAGGTCTGGAACTACTCGTCCCAGGAGATATGCCACGTGACGTCGTCCCAACCGGCCCAGCTACTGTCCGATATGGAGGAGTAATCGGCGACGAGGATCCAGAGCCGGTACCAATAGGAGGTACCGAAGGCAAACTCCGTCCCCTAGCAGTACCTGTAGGAAGTACCGGATGATCCCGACCTCCTCGTGGCCCTCGCAAATGTCCGCGACGACCTGCCATACCTGATAACAGCATATGATAGTACCAGATATAATAGAGACTAGAAATATGACAGTACAACAAATAATAGAGACTAGAAATATGACAGTACAACAAATAATAGAGACTAGAAATATGACAGTACAACAAAGATAATAACCAAGGTAACATATGATGATACATTCTACAATAAACATCTAAGTCCAGATAATATCTCTCTCAATCATCTTCAGAATAATCATCTTGTTCGTCTTCCTCGACCTCATCTTCCTCTTCCTCCTCATCTTCACTTTCGTCTTCACCTTCGTCGGCTTCGCCTTCCTCTTCGGATAATTCTACATCTTCTACATTATGTGTCGTGTAATGCGTAACTTCCGTGGAGTCCACATCGACAATATTGGTTACAGGAGGTAGCTCGTCCTCCTGGTAAGCTTTTTCATCAACATCAAAAGTATCTCTAGCTTTAGTCTTGCATACTGCCCACCAGTCAGACTTCGTTGCTCCCCGTCTCGGATAAGCTGTAAAATACACGAGCTGAGCCTGAGTTGCTAGGACAAACGGTTCGTAGCCTTGATATCTACGCTTGTAGTTTATATCCACAAGACCATGCTTGTCAATTTTCCAGCCTTGATTTTCAATCGGATCGAACCATTCACACTTGAACAACACGATATTTGCAGGTTCTCTGCCATAATTATATGACAACTCCACAATCTCTCGCAAGATGCCAAAGAAATCATTTCCTGGATCGACGTCTTTGTAGTTCGAAGACTTGATACACAAACAACTGTTCTTCGTGGAATCAAGATCCAGGAAGCTGTCTCTGATCGGAGCATTTGTCGACTTGAACCGAAAGCCATTGACACAATAACTTGGCCATGTTTTAACAAAAGTAATTGGTCCCTTGGCAAGAGTTCTAATTAATTCAATCTCGGGTGAAATTAGACGATCGACCTGAATATCAAAGAAGAGATAATAAGTTATTTATTGCGCAGTTGCATTAGAAGAGGCCAGTAAATATTACCGAACTGCTTACATATTCGCTCAACCAAGAAGGAAAATGACGTCTCATTTCTTGTTCTAATGCTTCGTCTGTTAGGTAGGGTCTAACCAGCCTCAACTCATCATTATATGTGCTGGAAAACAACGAAGCATTAGAACGATTAGTACAATAATATTAGCTTATACTATTACATTGAGATGACGTAAACTCATCATTCCTTACTTACCCTTCTAGCTTCTCCACTTCATCCTCGTCGCAATTGAGTAATACATACAACTGAGCAGCCCTTAGCTCTTCGTCATTCAAATATCTCTTCTTCATTTTTCCCGAAGGCTTTCCGGACGCATTGAATACTTTCAGTATTCCATCATTAAATTCTTGATATCCGTCGTCGTTTCTCGGAGCCCTCGTTCTATTCGTAGCAACATGAGGTTTGAAATAGGAGGAGCAGAAATTTGTAATCTCCTCGAGAATATAGGCTTCACAAATAGAACCCTCGACCCGAGCCTTATTTTTTACCTTTCTTTTTAGGTGATTCAAATGTCGCTCGAACGGGTACATCCATCGATATTCGACGGGTCCACCAACACGTGCCTCGTAGGAAAGATGAATCGGCAAATGCTCCATAGAGTCGAAGAATCCAGGAGGAAACACCCTCTCTAGCTTGCACAGTGTTACCGCAATGTCCTTCTCTTGCTTTTCTAGACGATCAACGAGCAATTTCTTAGAACAAAGGTCCCTGAAGAATATGCTAAGCTCCGTCAATGGATCCCAAACTGCCTGCGGTAAGAATTCCCGAAATGCAATCGGAATTAACCGCTCCATGAATACGTGACAATCATGGCTCTTCATACCTGTCAGTTTGTTCTCCTTGAGGTCGACGCATCTTCTCAAGTTTGAAACATACCCATCTGGAAATTTCAGACCTTGAATCCACCTACAAAGCCTCACTTTATCCTCCTTCTCCAGTGAGAAAATTGCCTTAGGCTGCTTCAACTTTCCATTCCCGTCCAAAGCCTCACTTTATCCTCCTTCTCCAGCAGAGACCCAATCTAACATTACGCGGATCAGAAGCAAAATCTGGATACTCTCGATCAAAGTGCTTCCATGCTTCTCCATCAGATGGGTGATCCAACACTCCTTCGGTATGTTCCCGCTTATGCCAACTCATGTTTTCTGCAGTTTCCTTCACCATAAACAACCGCTGCAAACGCGGCGTCAACGGCAAGTAGTGCATCGAAGAGGTAGGCTTCCTGGTACCGACAGACTTTCCTCTACCACAGGCCTTGTAGCGATCGACACCACAAAATCTGCAGGCGTCTTCATCCTTGTCGTCTTTGTAGTACAACATGCACCCGTTGCGACAGGCATCGATTTTTTCATATCCCATCCAGAGCGATCTAACCATCCTCTTAGACCGGTAAAAGTCTTTAGGCAACTTCGCACCCTCAGGCAATATTTCTATAAGCAACTCCATAATACGGTTGTAGCAATCTTGCGACATGTTAAAATCGGACTTGATGCTCAACAATCTTGTAACCACCTCCAACGGTGAATGATCCTCACAACCAGGATATAATGGAGTCCTTGCATTCTCCAGCAACTCCATGAACTGTGCAGCATCGGGGTTCGGTGCCTCCTCAGGTGCATCATGATCATCCGGATCGAAACTAGGCCCGGCCGCGTCAAAAACCATGTTCACCAACCCATCGTCGTAAGGAGCGTTGTTGTGGACATCAACATAAGGCTCGTACTCCGATGCTAAAGACACAAGTTCTCCGTGCTCGCTCCACTGATAGTAATTCGGCGTGAAACCCTTCGAGTACAAATGATACGTGACATCCACTTCTGGATGATATTTAAAGTTACGACATCTCACACACGGACACTTAATTTTGGTACCGTCCATGTACTGAGGGAACGCCTTGGCAAACTGCAGGAACTGGTGTACACCCTCTATGAATTCATCCCGCACACCGCACATGTCATCAGGATGACGGTTGTACATCCAAGTACGATTCCGCAGATAGTAATTCAGCTCCATAATTCTGTAAGATAGATACATCAAGGTAGTGAATGATATGCAAGTGTCAAAGCTTTTCCGATGGATTGCATTTATCTTTTCATCCATTCATTCATGCATTGCATTTATCTTTCAGTTTTGCATATCATTACCTACTATTATACATGCATACTTTATATATACATCAAGGTAGTAATACTAGTTGATGTTCTGAAAAGGAGAGTGCGATGTCTAGTAGAGGATTCTTTTTTTTGAGGAGCTGTCATATCATGGAAGTCAATATAAAATAAAAGAAGTATACATGCAATTCTATATGATTCCTAGGCCAATCAAGGTCAAAGTCAACTATTGGTCAACTCGATCAACAATCTAGTAAAATGAATGAATATTAAGGCAGTTTATTTCGTAAGTAGTAATTCATATCCATATCCAATTGAGGATAATTCTGTAAGATAGATAGATGCACATTGCAGTCAGTGAATGAATATTAAGGCAGTTTAGATATGGGTGCGCAATTTAGATAGAGGTCAGTAGAGAGCGACAGTTTAGAGAAAACTGAGATTATTGGTGAGGTATAATTGTACTTGTAGGAGTACACGACACCAACTGTCCAATATCGACCCTTTGGGTCTACAAGAGTTACTTAACTCAGTTTGTCAAGACAAGTAAAACTTTTTAAATTAATACCCAATATCGACCCTTTGGCCTGTGCTTGAGCAGTATCCTAACTCAAACTATCTATCCTAACTAATAAATTAATATCCTACTTTAACATCTACTAACTCTCATATTCCTTCTAACATAAACTAATATCCTAATCTTAACTAACCCTTTAACTGAAACTAATATCTAAATAATGCTAATCATGAACTAACACCCTAACCTGGAAGTCCACACTGCTTAAGCACAGGCCATAGGCCAAGTTATAAGGCAAAATGCAGGCAACTGCCTGTAGCTACAAGGCAAAACCAAATGTTGACGGTATATATACCGTCAACATTTAAAAAGTTTACTTGTCTTGACAAACTGAGTGAAGTAACTCTTATAGGCCCAAAAGGTACTCTATACACTCTTACTTATACAAGCCTTTTGAGGCAATCAGCGTTATACTAGATTTCCGAAAAAAATCTATAACTCTGATAGGCCCAAAAGGCTTGGCATAAGTAAATTTAATTTCTAAAGAATGGCTCAAAACACTGTACCAATCATACCTATATTTCTAAGATACTCTATATACTCTAGGTACTAGGACTGAACTAACTCTCTAACACTCTAATGATACTCACTCACATATACCCACTCTTACTTAGGAATACTAAGATCTGACACATACTGATAATCACGTCCCTAATGTGGAGTCGCAAAATGTCGCTGAGTTAAACAAAACAGCGACGTTTTGTGACTAGACCGCGACATCAGCTTTCCCGGTAATTCATGGCTTCTGTGAAATAACCACATCTTGGCTATTTGTTAAATAGATCGACCATGAGCTCCCATGTTCAGTCGTGCCTTCAACATCATGTTCAAATGAAGGTGACAAGCAGCTGACTATAGAAAAATATGCCGTATTGAGCTTCATAAAGAAATGCAAGATTACTACATAGGAGAAAAGGTTTGGTAGGATTACGTCAAAGCACACGGCTTAGAAAATTATGACATATTTGTCTTCCGACACCGTAGTAACATGGTTGGTACATTAAGGGTCTTTGACAAGGTGACATGTTGTGAAAAAATATATCCTTATAGTTCTTCTACGGATTTACTTTAACATTACGTAGGAGAACTAAGGATATATTTGTTCACAACATGCCACCTCCTCAAAGGCCCTTAATGTGACAACCATGTTACCACGGTGTCGGAAGACAAATATGTCATAATTTTCTAAGCCGTGTGCTTTGACGTAATCCTACCAAACCTTTCCTCCTATGTAGTAATCTTGCATTTCTTTATGAAGCTCAATACGACATATTTTTTTATAGTCATCTGCTTGTCACCTTCATTTGAACATGATGTTGAAGGCACGACTGAACATGGGAGCTCAGGGTCGATCTATTTAACAAATAGCCAAGATGTGGTTAATTCAAACGATAGGAGTCGCTATATTCCTTAGAATAGACTTGGAATATTCTCTAGAATATTCTTGGAATATGCCTTGTAGCCAAGTGCTAATTAGATCTAGATCTAATTACTCCTATAATTACCTCTCCTGCCCCCATTAGTGCTAATCACTACAAGTGGGGGGCCATGGGGGTGCTACTGCTGATGTAAACTGCTGCTACAACAGCTGTTCTTGCTGCTGCTGTTGCTGGAATGGGGGCAGCAGCTCACCTTCTACTCCCCATCCATCTATCCACCTATCCATCCAACTATCTATCTAATATATATCTACACATACCAATAGCTAACTAGTATCCTATTTCTAACCCCAACTTGGTATCCCAAACCAAGGCTCTAAGACGGATAAATATCAGGTGTCTGAATCTGAGCCACAAAGTCCTAAATAGAGCAATACAGGTCATGATATGCAAAATACAAGAGAAATGAAGGATACAATGCAATCTATATGATTTCTAGGTCAATCTAGGTCAAAGTCAAACTTGGTCAACTCTAGTCAACTCTAACAGTCAAACTAGGTCAACCTTAGTCTAGTTTGGTCAAACAAGGTCAAACTAGTCTAGGTTAGCCTCATCTAGACTAAAGTCAACTATTGGTCAAACATAGCCTATTAGGTTCAATACCAAGGCATTCTAGGTCTTGGGCTAGTCAACTAAAGTCTAATTAGGCCTAACCAACATAGCCTTATATGTTACCCTAGAAACAATCCTAATTGGGTAAACTATATATACAAGAGCCTATATACAAGCTATAAACCAAAATCCTATAATAACTTGGACTACCAATCACATGTATTCAAAACATCATATATATATATATAATTCATACCTTACATATAAACTTATCCCTCACATTCACTCCTAACTCCATACTCCAACCTCTCAACTCTCAACCCATGACTTCAAGGCTAACTCAGCCCCAATTCAACCTCTAACCTATAACTCACATCCTCATGTAACCATAATAGCCTATATATATCCAATAACATATAGATAACATATTATGCAATATAACTCTCACATCTATGTAGTCTGAAAACTCTTAGTCCTAAATATCTACCCATACATTAGCTCAAGAACAACAACCCAATACATATGTATACTATAGATTATAGGGTCACCCATGGAGTATTACCTTAACTTTAACCCTCAACTCATAGACCACAGTATATTTCTAATGCAGACCACATAGGCACCCAACATATTACACACTGCTGCAGTTGGACCAAGGGAGGTACTAGGACCAAGGTGGGGGTATTCAAGGCTGGCTGAGATACACTGGGCAGAAGAAAATGTATGCAGTGAAGGAATTCATGGGCAAATAAAGTGCAGGACAGTACATAATGATGTGGGCTGATACATGGGTAAAATGGACTGATGGAGGATATGAACCCAACCTTTGAAATGGTCATGCCTACTGCTACTGGTTGCTGCTACTCTTCTGCTGCCTGCTTGCTGCTGCAAGGGGGGTTGTAGATGCTAAGCAAAGCCCAAGCCAAGGCAAAGCAGCACAAAATAGAGAGTGCAACACAAAATGGGGATGTATGTATGCAGCTGCACACAGGGGAAGTGGTCATCTATGAAGGTTTACATGAATGATCAAGGAGGAACTAAACAAATGCATTAAAAAGGCTTAAAGACTGAACAAAACTCAGATCTATCTAACAAAACCATGTGTCTGTGTGTGTACGTGTGTCTGTGTGTGTACGTGTGTCCGTGTGTGTGTTCGTGTGTGTGTCCGTGTGTGTGTGTGTCCGTGGGAGAGGAGGAGGAGGAGGAGGAGGAGGGGGAGCTTAGGGTTTACCTGAGCTCGAGGAGGAGGAGCTCGACGGGAGGGGGGGTCGTCGGGGAGAGGGATTCGCCGGTGGAGAAGGGGGGAAGTCGTCGGGGAGAGGGATTCGCCGGTGGAGAAGGGGGGAAGTCGTCGGGGAGAGGAGGGGACTCGTCGGGGGGGAGGGGGGACGGTGGAGTCGTCGGGGGGGGGGGGGGAGGGATTCGCCGGAGGAGGAAATCGGGTCGAGGGGGGAAAAAAATTTTCGTTCGAAAATTTTCGTTCGACTGAACTCTCTGCCCTAATTATAAAAGAGTTAGCGACGTCCTTATTAGCCGTCGCTAAACGTCGCCAAAATGGCGACGTTAAGTAAGTTACGTCACAAAACGTCGCTATTCAGCGACGTTTTTAGTCTTCTGTCGCAGAACGTCGCTAGTCAGCGACGTTTTACGACGTTTCCTTCGTGGCGTCGCTATATTCAATGTTTGGCGACGCCACAAGCATCCGTCGCTAATATACGTCGCTATATGAGCAGATTTTAGTAGTGTTCTGATGCGGATCTCTCCGACTCGGATGGTACGATCTCTCCACCACCTATTGCTCCCTTAAGGAGATCTTCTCGCATCAATGCGGGTAAGGCTCCTGCTCGTTTTGATGATTACGAACATGACATTGCCAACTTCTTGTCTTATTCTAACATTTCTTCGAATTATCGAGCCTTCATTGCATCGTTAGACTCTACTTCGTTGCCCAAGTGTTGGCAGAAAGCAAAGAAAGATCCAAGGTGGAAAGCTGCAATGATGGAAGAACTTGGAGCACTGGAGAAAAATAAGACATGGGAGCTGGTTCCATTACCCAAAGGAAAGAAAGCTGTGGGATGCAAATGGGTGTACATAGTGAAAGAGATGCCAGAAGGAAAAGTAGAGCGGTACAAGACGAGGTTGGTTGCAAAAGGATTCACACAGTCATATGGAATAGACTATGATGAGACTTTTGCCCCAGTAGCAAAAATGAGCACCGTAAGAACTCTGGTCTCCATTGCAGCGAACTATGGGTGGAAACTGTACCAGTTGGATGTGAAGAATGCCTTTCTTCATGGGGACCTGCAAGAAAAAGTATACATGGAGCTCCCGTCTGGGTGCTATGCGACGGAATCAAACGGAGGGACGTCGCAAGGAAAGGTGTGTAAACTGAAGAAGTCACTATACGGGCTCAAGCAATCCCCTCGAGCCTGGTTTGACATATTCAGAAAGGCTGTTACAGGCATGGGATACCGTCAAACAAATGCAGATCATACGGTCTTCCTTCAGCATGCAAGAGGCCACATCACTATACTTGCTGTATATGTGGATGATATAGTGATCACAGGTGATGATGAAGTCGAGATCACTAAGCTGAAGTCAAAACTCGCAAAGGAGTTTGAAGTGAAAGATTTAGGAGCGATGAGGTACTTTCTAGGTATCGAGGTGTGTGAAGGCGAACAAGAAATTGTTCTCTCACAGAGAAAATACACACTAGATCTGCTGAAGGAGACAGGGATGCTGGGATGCAAAGCAGCGGTCACTCCAATTGACCAGAAGTGCAAGTTGGGAGCAGAAGCAGGAGAGCCCGTTGATCGTGAAAGATATCAACGACTTGTAGGGAGATTGATTTATCTGGGACACATTCGCCCTGATATCTCATTTGCGGTGAGTGTAGTGAGTCGCTACATGCATGATCCAAGAAAGGGTCATATGGAAGCAGTATTTCAGATCTTAAGGTATCTGAAAGGAACGCCGGGAAAGGGGCTATGGTTCAAGAAGAATGGACGCATAGAAGTTGAGGGATACTGTGATGCAGACTGGGCGAGCTGCATAGACGACAGAAGGTCTACCACGGGATACTGTGTTTTTGTAGGAGGAAATCTGGTCTCATGGAGAAGCAAGAAACAGTCTGTAGTAGCACGGTCGACAGCTGAAGCAGAATACAGAGCAATGGCTCTGGGAGTGTCAGAGTTGCTATGGGTGAAAGCTTTGCTGACAGAGTTGAAGCTGGATAAGGGAGCACCATTGCGTCTTCTGAGCGATAGTCAAGCTGCAATAAGTATAGCTAACAATCCAGTTCAGCACGACAGAACGAAGCACATCGAGATTGATCGATTCTTCATCAAGGAGAAGCTGGAACAAGGGATATTGAAGATTGACCATGTCCGCTCAGAAGAACAAGTTGCAGACTGTCTGACTAAGGGTCTTAGTTCATTAAGTCTGTCGAAGCTATGTAACAAGATGGGGATGATCAATATCTATCGCCCATCTTGAGGGGGAGTGTTGAGAATCAATAAGGGACTTTTAGTCCCACATCAGAATATGTAGTATGTAGAGGAGCTAGACTCCCTATATATAGTGAAGTAGTCCATCAATAAAATTATCCAACTATTATTTTCTACACTCTGGTACAACTTCTTGAAAAGAAATTTGTATTTGATCAATTTATGAAAATTTTGAAAGCTCCTAAACCAGACTTGCTGAACAAACTAATATGATACAAAAAAATGTGAACATTATTTACAATTTTGTTTAATGATAAATTCTGGTTTTGCATAGGTGGTTGTGATAGGATTCCGAGCAAATAAATCAGTCATTCCTGCCCCGATGGTGACAGAGGAGAATAGTACTCGCAGCGAAGATTTCTTGCATCGTCTGTACGAATGGAGATTAAACATGACGACTGACAGTGTCAGTGAGAGATATCTAACAGAAACAAAAAGATCAATGGACTTCCCTATGGTCAGTGACAACTGCATTGGCCTTGAGAACAAGTATGGATATGCACAGGTTGTGGACACTGAAGCAACCCATACTTGTGGTAAGAAGCAAATGTTAGTTTTATAATTTCCTTTTGTTCAAGTTATTAGTGGCTACTACACGTACTAATGAGTATTTACTTGGTTTTCCTATGTGAATTTGTAGAATTGCCCAAGTACGGAAGTCTAGCAAAGTTTTATTTCAAGGAAAAGGCTAATATAATTTCTGAGGTTCTGCATTTGCTACTTATTTCAATTTTCACATGATAACTGATTTATTTTGTATAATCAGATTATTATTATTATTTCTTCTTACGTTTCCTTAACATTGTACAAAATGTCTCCTTTGCTTGCTCCAGGAAAAGAAGAATTCAACTGACCAAATTAAGGTGGAATATTACCACTTTGGGAGTAACCAGTATTGCTCAGGAGCAGCATTTGTTCCCAAGCATAGTGGTGCAGAGGAAGATGATGGTTGGATAATCTCCTTTGTTCACAATGAAGACACTAATGTATCTCAAGTAAGTTGTAGATTTCCTATTCTATAGAGCGAAATTGAATTCGTTCCACTAGATAGATTATTTACAAATATCCGGAACTAAATGTGTAGTGTTGAGTAGGAAAAGTAATGAGATTGGATTTTCAAACAAGTAGTCGGTTCCAAACGGAATATTTTAGCAAATGTCTCCATTCAAAATATGGAAACCACCATATAACTATATTATTTTAAAAAAACTAAGAGAAACCTCGTTTTTGGACGAAACGGTCAATAGTGGGGGTATATCTTAGTTTTTTAATTGTTGCGTACAAAAATGAGGGTATTTCTTAGACTTGGGAAGTGAGTATATCTTATGGACGAAACGGTCAATAGTGGGGGTATATCTTATGGAATTCAAATTTAAGAAAAAATTCGGTTAGACTTGGGAAGATTTTCGAAATGATGAATTCTAGTTCTTATATGGGAAATTCTATTTATCTTAATATAAAGTTTAAATCCCACAGTGTAGTCTTATAAAGTATTACTCTTTTTTGCAGGTGCACATAATTGACACCAAAAGGTTTGAGAGCGAAGCTGTTGTCAAAATAACATTACCTCAAAGAGTGCCATATGGATTCCATGGCTCTTTCTTTCCCAAACAAATGCAACACTGAGAAGTGTAGATCAGTGTGTAGCTTCTTCCTTGCCAAGGTTAACAAAAATATAATTTATCATTTAGATATCTTAACCTTACCTTATGATTATTTCGGGATACAAAAGTATATATATATATATATATATATATATATATATATATATATATATATATATAGTTTGATACGGTACTAGATTGCTAGATATATGTAGAAGGTTTCCTTATACGTATATAACCATGATCTCGTCAATCAGTAGAGGTGAAACTCAGTCTTAGCTGTGTATTGTATTTTTCTCTTTCATTATACAGTTTTGAAAAGGATTCCTACATGTAACTGTTGAATCTTCCCTCTCCCTGTCACTGTAGATGTTCATAGCAGAGTGTATTTTTTTGGACTTAATTTTAGTATGTTTGGAAGAAAGCTTATGTAATTTATATTGAGATTGAAATCTTTGAACATTTTGGTACAAGATTTCTGAGTTTATCACCAAAGTATGTTGTAAAATAGTAGTCCATTTCTGAGTTCTAAACAAGGACAAATGTGCCCAAAACAAGCTTGTGAAGTGAGTAAATACCAAAATCATGACAGAAACTGAAACTTGGATTCGCTCATCCTCCTTGCCTACTCGCATTATGGGTTAGTCATGAAAAATGTAGATACAGTAACAAAACTCCTCGACCGAAAAAATGTAGTTACAGTAACAAATCTCCTCGTTAGACAAGATTTTGCAGTAGGAGTCTGTATATAGAGAGGAGGATTTTTTGTGACTCGAACATGCAAACAAAGAGTATTACCATTGTGCTAGACGATATTAAATTTTTAAGGTTGCGTACATCATGACTATTCATATTGCTAGATCATGCTTAAGAAGAAGCCTCGTGACACCTGGATACCTTATCTTTAAGACATCGAACTCGATATAATTATCGACAAATTTTGGATATATAGATTTATTGTTGGACATCGAGTCATTTTGTGCAAGCAAAATTTACCAAAAAAATCAATATAGCAGAAAAACATGTGGATAAATACCACTGAAGGAACTAGATTCCGGTTTTTCCAACTCTGGCCTCCTTGCAACATCAGTAAAAAAAAATCCAAATCTTTCTTACTGCGGTTGGAAGTCATGTGCATGCAACTTTTTTTTTTTCGTTTAAGTTAGGACACCACCATTTTACTTCTACCACTTATCATATCCCAAACAACCACAGACTTAGAAAAATATGTAATGAATTCGTGGAATTTGATGGCCAAATTTTATGGCTTCCATAGAACTCTCAGTCTGACACCAACCTTCATGGATTCCATGGATTCTCTTGGTTCGTGGCTTTCACAACAGCAAACTTGTGCCAGCAAACTTGTTCTCCATGTTTGGTGGTTAGTAGTGTTGCCATATATATATATATATATATATATATATATATATATATATATATATATATATATATATATGCCAATGATCCTCTAGCCTAGTGGTAGTGTGAGGCATGTGGCCCGAGTGGTCAGGAATTCGAATCTCAGTGGTAGCGATTCCAGAAATTATTTACCTTGTTCCAAAAATATATATATATATATTTGGAACCAAATATATATATATATATATATATATATATATATATATATATATATATATATATATATATAAGGCCTACAATTATAGTCCGAAGGCCTTACAAACTCTACCCGAATACCTCTTCCACCAGCATCGCACTTGTATCACACTGCATCGCATCTGCACCATTCCTATCCAAACCGCATCTCGTCCGCTCCATGTTGCACCGCACCCACCTCACTTTAATTCTAACATCAAAGAATTTTTAAAGTGCTTACCCCCATTGCTCGAACCTGCAACCTCTGGGAGGGATATGTCTCACTCTAACCACTTGAGCTAAAGGTCGTTGGCATAGTGTTGCCAATATATACTCTAACCTTCTTATATTATTGTTGGTTTCACGATTATATTTGGCATAAGAATAATCGCAGAACTATTTATTTTGCATAGCGGGTGGTCTAATGATAGCACATATGAGAGATGGTGGGGAGGTCCTACATTTGAGTCAAAACCTATATAAAGTTCCACGGTAAAACCTTTTTTTTATATATATAAATATATATCAAAGTATGTTTAAATTAATTTAAAATAAAATATATAAATTACAGTGAACGGTGTAAATGGAGACCTAAACTATAACATTAGAGTTTAGGTATTCATTTAGACTAGTTTTGTACGGTGAACGGTGTAAATGGAGACCTAAACTATAACATTAGACAATACGAAAATCTAAACTCTAATATCAAATATTATAAAAAGTCATATAACTAAATAATCTATAAATTTACTTCAAAATATTTTATTATTTAAAATAAATTTGTTATACAAGTATATATTTAAAAAACAAGTAAAAAAATATAAACAATAGACATATGCAACACAATGCAACTGTGCGACTTCTAGTTTATATAATGCAGATTCCAGCAATTGGTGCTAACGTCTATTTTTTTTTTTTTTTTTGATGGTGTCCACTTCTTAATGGTGTTTGGAGGCATGCCTCTAAGGAGGCTCGAATCCGCACCACTACGTCGAAGTGCTCTACCGTTCCCAACGGCATCTCGGCCAACATTGTCCCTTTGCCATGTTCTCCTAGCCATGTTTTATTAATTATCTCGACCTGCATTGGCCTGTCCTACCTTGTGCCGAGAAGTAGGAAGTTTCCTAACCACGTTTTGTCTCGACATGAATGTCCCCTTGTGGTTGGAAGTAGGAATTTTTTTTCCTTTTCCTTCTTGTGCTGCCTACTTGCCCAAGACCTAATGGAAACAAAATTGATTTGTTTTGTTGTATTTGTAACCATATTTCTCCATAGTTTATGTTAAAACGCAAACATAAACCAACAATCACAAATTCCAAAGCCGTGTCCATCGTTTGTTAACTTTGCGAACCTACCACTTCCAAGTACACCTAAAAAGAGTTTATTCAACCTCAATTATCACATTGATAAAAGAATTTTTATTTCATACATTGTGATCGGTAGAGTTTAAAAAAACTCGACTAGACCGAAAGCATTAGATAATTGCTACATGTTCGGATCTTGGTACCGTATACATGGAACTGATGGTTAGTAGGACATGTGACAATAGCTGGACTTGGTATGAGTCGCATGAGACGGTTGTTTCAGACCCAAAACTTTAAAAGACACCATTTTTTTATAATATTTAATATATGTAAGTCCAATTATAAATAAAAGTCCAACATACTCGTTATAATAATTTTAGTCATCATAAAAGGATGTTTTTTGTTCGAGGATATCTACTTTTTTATACTATTTAATGTACTGAAAATTGCTGAAAAATTCAATTTCGGGGTTGGTTTTTATGAAAAACCCACCCGCATGATGGGTTTTATGAAATGTCCAGAATTATATATTTCCACGTTAAGTATTCCAAGATTTCCTTTAGATGCTCCGTATTTACAAAATTAATATCATAACTACCCCTCCACACAAACTCAGATCTGGATTGTGATTCTCGTCTTCTTCTTCTTATTCTTCTTCACGAGAGATCTGAATTCCATTGCTATGATCTTCAGCAGAGATCGCAAAGATCGTTTGTAGTTCACCATGCTTTTTTTTTCAGTCGAACTCCAATCATCGCTCATCTTCTTCTTCTTCTTCTTCTTCTTCTTCTTCTCCGACAATTAGGTCAATTATGGAAAGAAGATCTTCTTCTTCTTTTTCATAAGAGTTAGCATCGTTTTGAAAGAAGAACGAAAACTCTTGAATCTTTATTCATGTCAAATTTCTTTCCACAAAACAAAAAAATAAAAAATTAGGTTTCTGTCAACAGTTCTCCGTCGATATCACACGAAGAATAGTCATTCTCCTGCAATTTTAACAAGAAGAATGTCATTCTCCGTGTTGAATGGCATTCTCCGTGTTACTAACACGGAGAATGGCACTCTCCGTGTTTCTAACACGGAGAATGGTCATTCTCCTGTGTTTTAACATTTGAATGGCCATTCTCCGTGTTATTTAGCACAGAGAATGGCCATACTCCGTGTAATTTAGAAACTGAGAATGCCATTCTCCGTACTAAATTACACGAAGAATAGTCATTCTCCTACGTTTTAACACTGGGAATGACCATTCTCCGTGTAAATTAACACGGAGAATGCCATCACTACTAAAATAACCCAGATTAGCGACGTCAGGAGACGTCGCTAAATACGTCGCAGTACGTCGCTAACACTGATTTGCGACGTATTTAGCGACGAAAAACCTACGTCGCTTATAGGCAAGTCGCAGATGGTAATTTCGTCGCCGAACGTCGCTATTTGCGACGCGGCGTCCATTGTCGCTAGACGTCGCCAAATGAGCGACAGAGAGCGACGTATAAGTACGTCGCCAACATTGCGACGTAAAGCGACCACTAGCGACGCTTCAAAAGTTTGTAAATGATGACGAGGCATGGCATCCACGTGGCCACGTGGGCATCGTAGCGACGTATATTAGCGACGTCGAGCGACGTAACGTCGCTAGTTAGCGACGTATAGCGACGTTTGTGTGACGTCGCAGTACGTCGCAGAACGTCGCTATACGTCGCTAATATAAAAAAAAAATTAAAAAAATATAATTGATATTTTTGTTATGCTGTGTGTCTGTGTTTACAGTGTGTGTGAAGTGCAGTGTTCGAACCATCGACAGTTTCGCTTACTGTTGTATGTTTTATCTTTGATAGAAAGAGCAACAGTTCAGGGTGCACTTCTCAGAGCTTCCTCTTCACATCCTTCACCTTCTCGGGAACCTTTACGACGTCCGAGAAAGTGAAGGACGTGAAAATGAAGCTCTCAGAAGTGCACCCTGAACTGTTGCTATTTCTATCCAAGATAAAACATACAACAGTAATCGAAACTGTCGATGGTTCCGAACACTGTATTTCACATTCACTGTAAACACAGACACACATCATAACAAAAATACACAATATATTTTTTTAAAATTTCGGCAGCATCTCCTTTGTATATCAGATCATCGCTTATAACCCAGCGTAGGTATATTTGTCATCCCATCGCAGATATCACAGTAAATATCACAATAAAAATAGGAGGCAGTGCAAAGTAAATATCAAAGACACACATCCTCACAAATATCCAATAGAGTCAAATAAAAATGGAAGATGATAAAAAGTCTCCCACCAAGTGTATAAACAACAGTGTATGAATAAACAATTTGTCCATAGGGCCAATACATACAAGTCATAAAAAAACCAATAAAATCACTGCGGACCCCTGCCGCGCAACTGGGATAGAATGTAGTCATACTGCTCTTGGGTGAGCTGTACCGTAGGGGCAGTAGGAGGCAGTACAATGTCTGGAGTCGGCGTCGGAGGCAGTGCAGTATCTGGAGTCGGCGCCGTCGATGGACCCGGAGGACGTACCTGCTCCAGCTCTCGCAGTCGCTCACCATGCGCAGCAAGGGCACTCACCACCTTCTCAGTATACTGAGCGACTGAGAGAGAAAGGCTCCTCTACGATCCGTCCAGCTCGAGCTGTCTACGCTCCGTGCGCTGCGTAGACTCGATGAGCGTCTGCAAGTTGGCAGCTGCAGCCTGATGCAGACTCATCAGCTCCTGTATACTGCGCTCGACCGCATCAAATCGTCCGGTGACGATCGGAGGGTCGGATCGTCGCTCGACCGCATCAGAAATCTGCTGCTGCAACTCGCGACGCAGCTCCTCGATCTGACGACGAACATCCTCAGCTCATGACGACGCCTGCGTAGCCGGAGACTGCGCACTGACAGAGGGGGCCCGGGATGACTCCGAAGCCAAATACGCGCCGTAGGATCCCGTACCGTAGTACGTACCCTTCTGAAGACCGCCAACGGCGGTCATCCAGAGCTCGTCCGGCGATGGCTCTGCAGGCGGCTGGGAGGAAGTACCAGCCCCTCCCTCTGCTTGCGCACTAGCAGCAGCAGCAGCATCAGCCGCCTCCTTCTGTAGCCGAACAAACTCGGCCTAGAACATGTTTGCTAACGTGTAAGTGTTTACTAAAGTCTATATTGATATCTATTTTCCTGTTTTCTAAATTATAGTCAGTTAATATTAGTTGAATAGAACTTACATATGCCTGCGTCGCCCTCTCGTCAATGAAGTCCCCAGCCCTCCGATGGGTGACCAGGAAGACGGTCACCATGTTCGGGTCCTCACCCTTCTTTACCTGTTAAAATATATTATCTATTATTAGTATTAAACATTATATCGAACTATATATAAATTAATGTCCGTCATAGGAAACGTACCAGACGACGAAAATGCTCCGTCATCGGAATGGAGCCGCCACACCACTTACCGGCGCTCGACCGCGCCACCTTGGCCTTCTCAGACCGCTCCTGGTACTGGCGCTCGCTGAATCTAGCCTTCATCGCAGTCCACTGCTCTGGCGTAATCCAACCCTGGATCGGACGTCCGGCGCGATCACGACGCTTCTGGTCGTCGATCGCATCACGGATGAGCTTGGCTATGACGGCATGAAATTGGCCCTCGATCCTCGCCGTCCGGTGTGGTGGATAGAAATAGGTCCTCTACAAGAAGTAAAATACAAAAGTTGTATAATATACACAAATGATTATTAAAATTTAAAAATAAACAAATTTTTTACCTTGAAGTGGGCGAACCAAAAGGCCTTCCTATCTGCGGGAGCATCTGAGTAGTTGAGCCAAGGCCCACCATAGTTCTGCCTCACAAATGTCCCCAGCTGTCTCTGTACTGCAGAAGGCCGATATCTATACAATAATAATTTTTCATGAATATATATGTACATATAATCATTTGAGAAATATATAATAATTAATTAACTTACTTCATAGGCCCGTCCGTCCAAATCTCCATACGCGTCTCGCCCGGGGGAGCGCATGGAGGGTCGCTCTCACCTCCTGCCTGGGCAGGATCAGTCTGATCGCCGTCCTCCATATGATCGGCGTGGGCTCCCTCCATAGAGCCGTCGACAGTAGGAATGCTGGACGGGGGATCAGGGATGCTGGATGCGGGATCAGGAAGGCTGGACGACGAGGGAGGAGTCGCCAACCTGCTAGAACTACCCTGTCCCGGTAATGGACCGGGAACAGGAAGGCTGGACGACGAGGAAGGAGTCGCCAACCTGCTAGAACTAGCCTGTCCCGGTAATGGACCGGGAACAGAATGGTACACTGGCGTACTCGGAGATGAGGATGAGGGTACGGAACTGCCCTCTCCATCCCCAGCCCGAGGCTGACGGGACTGCCTAATATATAATCCTCCGCGTCGTCCGAATGGTCTAGTCATACCTGACAATAAAACATATGACAATAAAACAAAAAAACATATTTATATGATAGACATCACAGATTTTTGAAAAATATCATAGTCAAAAAGTGTCACTGAAGTGTCAATAAAAGTGTCAATAGAGTGTCACTGAAGTGTCACAGATTTATATGATAGAAGTGTCACTAAAGTGTCAAATATGATGATAAAACAAACGTACAGATTTAATCCTCTTCTGAAAATTCATCTAGTTCGTTTAGCTCATCTACTTCTTCTTCTTCTTCTTCTTCTTCTTCTTCTTCTTCTTCTTCTTCTTCTTCTTCTTCTTCCTCCTCTACATCTTCACTTTCATCTGCATCTTCCTCTTCAGATAATTCTACTTCTTCTACACAATTAGATGTGTAATAGGAAACTTCCGTCGTGTCCACTTCTATAATATTTGTTACAAGAGGTAGTTCATCCTGTTGATAAGCTATATCGTCAACCTCAAAGGTATTTCTAGCTTTGGTCTTGCATACTGCCCACCAGTCCGACCTTGTTGTTCCCCGTTTAGGATAACTTGTGAAGTACACAAGCTGAGCCTGACTTGATAGGATAAATGGTTCATAGGCTTGATATCGACGCCGATAGTTTATATCAACAAGACCGTGCTTGTCTACTTTCCAACCTTGACCTTCAATCGGATCGAACCAATCACACCTGAATAACACAATCTTAGCAGGCTCTATTCCATAACTATATGTCAGCTCCACAATCTCCCGTAACACTCCATAGAAATCGTTGCCCGCATCAACATCTTTGTAGTTCGAAGATCTGATACACAAACAGCTATTTTTGGTGGAATCGAGATCCACAAAGTTGTCTCTGATCGGGCAAGTTGTTGACTTGAACCTAAACCCATTAACACAGTAGCTTGGCCATATTTTTGTAGCATAAATTGGTCCCTTGGCTAGCGTTCTAATAGACTCATTCTCAAGTCTTGCGTATGGACGATCGACCTAAATACCACGAAAGAAGCAATTAAGCTCATTCTCAATCAAGTGCATATACAAAAAGGTAATTACAGAGTTCTCAAGTCTTACATATGCACTCAACCATGATGAAAAATAACGCCTCATTTCTTGTTCTAGTTCTTCTTCTGTTATGTGTGGCCTACCCGACCTCACATCATCATTAAATATGCTGAAAACAACATCGTTCAATTAATCTAATAGTATAATAATTAACACTATTAAAATAATATAGACGTATTAATTACTTACCCCTCCAGTTTCTCTACTTCCTCCTCGTCGCAGTTGAGTAATACATACACCTGAGCAGCCCTTAGCTCATCATCGTTCAGATATCTCTTTTTCATCTTACCCGATGGCTTTCTTGGAGCATTGAATACCTTCAGTATTGTATCATTACTTTCATGATCTCCCTCGTCGTTTCTGGAAGCTCTCATTCTATTAGTTACAACATGAGGCTTGAAATACATCGAACAAAAGTTTGTAATCTCCTCGAGAACATAGGCTTCACAAATAGAACCCTCGACCCGTGCCTTATTTTTCACCTTTCTTTTTAGGTGATTCAAATGTCGCTCGAACGGGTACATCCATCGATATTCGACGGGTCCACCAACACGTGCCTCATAGGATAGATGAATCGGCAAATGCTCCATAGAGTCGAAGAATCCAGGAGGAAACACCCTCTCTAGCTTGCATAGTGTTACCGCAATGTCCTTCTCTTGCTTTTCTAGACGATCAACGAGCAATTTCTTAGAACAAAGATCCCTGAAGAATATGCTAAGCTCCGTCAATGGATCCCAAACTGCCTGCGGTAAGAATTCCCGAAATGCAATCGGAATTAACCTCTCCATGAATACGTGACAATCGTGGCTCTTCATACCCGTCAATTTGTTTTCCTTCGGATCGACACATCTTCTCAGATTTGACACATATCCGTCTGGAAATTTTAGGCCCTGGATCCACCGACAAAGTCTCACTTTATCCTCCTTGTCCAGCAAAAAAATTGACTTCGGAAGGAACTGTTTTTCATTCTGCTGTATCAAATGCAACGCAGGGCGTTTGCATATTTCTTTTAAGTCCAACCTGGCCTTAGGATTGTCTTTCGTTTTTCCCTTTACGTCCATCACAGTATTAATTATGTTATCAAACACATTCTTCTCAATATGCATGACATCAAGATTATGTCTGATCAGATTGGTACTCCAGTATGGCAGATCCCAGAATATGCTCCTCTTTGTCCAGTTATGAACTCTACCAAATCCATCGCACTTGTACCCAGTTGTAGGATCTTCGATAGCACTTGGAAAATCTTTAACCTCCTCCCATATCGTGTCTCCGCACCACCTTGGCGGTGGATCACCCTTCTCTACAACGCCGGCACGGAAAGCATTCCTGTTCCTTCTGAACGGATGATCTTTTGGCAGAAATTGCCGATGACAATCAAAGAAGCACGGCTTTCCGCCATGTTTCAAGCGGAAAGCCTTACTACGGTCCATGCAATACGGACATGAGAGACGGCCATGAGTGCTCCATCCAGATAACATTCCATAGGCCGGAAAGTCGTTGATGGTCCACATAAGGGTTGCCTTCATCTGAAAATTATGCTTCCTGAAAACATCGTACGTGTTAGCGCCTACTTCCCATAACTGATTCAACTCATCTATCAAAGGCTGTAAGTACACGTCAATGTTCCTCTTGGGATTGTTCGGACCAGGAATTATAACGGTTAGAAACATGTACTGAGTCTTCATGCACATCCAAGGCGGTAGGTTATACGGAGTAACAATCACAGGCCAGCACGAATACTGGGATCCCGAAAGACCAAAAGGAGTAAAACCGTCAGAAGATAGTCCCAACCTGACATTTCGCGGATCTGAAGCAAAATCTGGATACACTCGATCAAAGTGCTTCCACGCTTCTCCATCGGATGGGTGATCCAACACTCCTTCAATCTGTTCTCGCATGTGCCAACTCATATTTTCGGCCGTCTCTTTCACCATAAATAATCTTTGCAACCGCGGCGTTAAAGGCAAGTAGTGCATTGAATCGGTCGGTCTTCTTGCACCGGTAGACCTTCCTGTACTAGTTGTCTTATAGCGATCAGCACCACAAAATCTGCACACATCTGCGTCCTTGTCGTCTTTGTAGTACAGCATGCACCCATTGCGACAGGAATCGATTTTTTCGTATCCCATCCAGAGCGATCTCACCATCCTCTTAGACCGGTAGAAGTCTTTAGGCAACTTAGCACCCGCCGGCAAGATCTCTATAATCAACTCCAACACTCGGTTGTAGCATTCTTGCGACATGTTAAAATCTGACTTAATGCTCAACAGTCTTGTAACCACTTCCAACGGTGAATGATCCTCACAACCAGGATACAATGGAGTCCTTGCATTCTCCAGCAACTCCATGAACTGTGCAGCATCGGCGTTCGGTGCCTCCTCAGGTGCATCATGAACGAAACTAGGCCCCGCAGCGTTGAAAACCATGTTCACGCACCCGTCGTCGTATGCATGATTATCTGAAACAAAATTAGGTCCCGCATGCATATACGGCTCAACGTAAGGCTCCGGCTCTGATGCTAAAGACACAAGTTCTCCATGTGCGGTCTACTGATAGTAATTAGGCGTGAAACCCCTCGAGTACAAATGATATGTCACTTCCACTTCTGGATAATATTTCACGTTATGACATTTCACACACGGACACTTAATTTTGGTGCCGTCCATGTACTGAGGGAACGCCTTAGCAAACTGCAGGAACTGCTCTACTCCCGCTATGTATTCATCCCGCACACCACACATATCATCAGGACGACGATTGTACATCCATGAACGATTCCGCAAGTAGTAATTTATATCCATTTGAAAATAATTCTGCAAAGATGGACACACATTATCCAACAGGCACAAATTCGTATATTATGTCTTATTATGGGACACACATTAGTAGCGAACAGTTACTAATAACAATGATATGCAATCTAGGTCAAACTAGGTTGTACTAAGTCAAACAAGGTCAAGCTAAGTAAAACAAAGTCAAACAAAATCAAACAAGGTCAAACTAGGTCAAACTAGGTCAAACTAAGTCAAACAAGGTCAAGCTAAGTCAAACAAAGTCAAACAAGGTCAAACTAGGTCAAATAGTCAACCTTGGTCAAACAAGGTCAAATCTAAGTCAAATATCCTGTTTCTAGTCATGACCTACCAAGGTACCCTTTACCTTATCGCTATTGGTATCCCAATACTAGCTAGCACACACCATTCAAGGCTATACAAGCCTAACCTATAATTCAAGTACCAATAATGACCAGAGTCAACTCAAGCTATCTCATACACACAAGTAATATCTGGGTGTCATTTGTTTAGACTTAAAAAAACACAATCAACTAAAACTAGTACCAAGTAATGAGCAATAGTGAGTTACCAAAGCAAACTGAAACTAAAACTAGTATCTGGGTGTCATTTAAACAACTAAAACTAGTATATGGGTGTCATTTAACAAACATGAAGACAACAAAGTCAAACAAGGTCAAGCTAAGTCAAACAAAGTCAAACAAGGTCAAACTAGGTCAAGGGTTGACCTATAGTTGACTTTGTCAACTCTTAGTCCAATCTAGGTCAGATGTTTACTCTACTTTGACTTTCAGTAAAAATAGTCAACCTTGGGGGTGACTACTATTTCATATAATTTTAAAGTATCGGTCGACATATTGTATATTGAAATGTTGACTCCTTGAAACTATATTGAGAGTTCAAGAGGAAAAAAGAACCCATTGAGCATCAAAACTGAAATAGGTCTAGAGCTGAAGATAGCAATTTTAGGAAAACATACAAAGTAGTAAACGTATATCACATTACGGTATATGATATATCATATTATGATCTAGAATATTACGCCACCATATTGAGGGTCCAACATGCCCAGATTTCAGTCCAGAATCAACTCAAATATCAACATGCCCATATTTTAGTCCATGTGTAGAATTAATAATTCAAAACCAACACAATAAACAAAGCACGAAAATGCATAATGTTTGTCATCACAAGAAGAGAGAGTGCTACTAAAGATGTTACATAAGCAGTAAATATTCTTGGCTGTAAGAATTGAGGCAGTTCTTTATTCCATATAAATCAATAAGAGGATATAAGAGCAAAAATGTCCCTCACTTGTCTTTCAAACAAGTCAAGTAGCATTGATGAAGAAAGCTAATAACAGGTGGAGTTTCAACCAGAATTGAAGTACCAAAGCTTATTACATCAATACAATATACACAGTAGCTACGCCTTGTGCAAAATTCACATGTGAGTACACCTAATTAAACATGTTAAAATGGAAAATAAATGATTGGTAAAGGATCTAGGCTATGTGTACGTGTCCAACATAGTGTCTCGTATCCACCACAACATGACACAGTGTGTCCAGTGTGTGTGTGTGTGTCCATCTGTGTGTGTGTCCGTGTGTCCGTGTGTTCGTGTGTGTGTGTGTGTCTCTGTGTGTGCGTGCGTATGTGTCCGTGTGTGTGTGTGTGTGTGTCTCTGTGTGTGTGTGCGTGTGTGTCCGTGTGTGTGTGTGTGTCCGTGGGAGAGGAGGAGGAGGAGGAGTAGGAGGAGGAGGTTAGGGTTTACCTGAGCTCGAGGAGGAGGAGGTCGACGGGGGGGGGGGTACGGGTCGCCGGAGAGGGAGGGAGTCGCCGGGGGGGGGGGGAAGCGGTCGCCGAAGGAATCGCCGGAGGGGGGAAGAAAAAATTGGAAATTTCGAGTGAGTGAAAAAAACGAAACGCTGTGCCCTAAGTAAAAATATTAGCGACGTCACATGAGGACGTCGCTAAACGTCGTAAACTGGCGACATATTTTAATAATCCAGCGACGTAACGTCGCTCTTCAGCGACGTAATTTTATATCTGTCGCTGAACGTCGCTGAATAGCGACGTTTTGCGATGTTTATATAAAGGAGTCGCTGAATTCTATATATAGCGACGTAATTTAACGCCGTCGCTAACTTACGTCGCTAATAGATCATATTTTAGTAGTGCATTCTCCGTTTTATTTAACACGGATAATGGCATTCTCCGTGTTTCTAACACGGAGAATGGCCATTCTCCTGCGTTTTGTAACACCCAGTTTTCCAAGAGGGTAATTTTGAAGTTTTGTAATTATAATTATTATTTAATGGTATTTATTTTATGTTATGATTTTTAGTGATTTTTAAACTATTTAAATTCATGACTTATGATTTGGTGTCTTGCTAGTGTTCATTTCCAGACTGAGGGGTATTTTAGTCATTTTTATAATTTTAAGAATTATTTGGGATTATTAATTATTATTTAGATTTAATAGAATTTATTTGAATTTATGGGAATTTTTAGGAATTATTTTAGAATTGTTTGGACTAGGTTGACTTTGACTAGTTTGGACCCTTGTAGACCAACCTAGGGGCTAACCCTAGTTAGTATGAGCTTGGTTAGGATATATGGCTCTAGTCTAACCTAGCCTAATCAATGGTTTAGACATTAGACTCTAGTTAGCATTAGGATTTAGAAAGTCATAAGTCATGGCTTATGATTTAGAGCCATTAATAAATCAACTTAGCCATAGCCTATGTAACTTGGCCCAAAGCCCAAGAATTTCAAAATCCTAAGCCCTAGGCTAAGTGGCCAGCCACCATATCCTCCTTGGGAACACCACCCTATAAATACTCTCTTAGTTTAGGGTTGCCTATTTCTTAGGAAAGCTCAAGTCTAGAAGGAAAGGTTTGTTTCCTATTTTAATTAATCCCTAGAACTCCATTTCTCTTCCTTTTCATTCTAATCTCTTCCAATAGGTTCTAATACCTCTATTCTTGCTGTCATTGAAGTTTCATCTCAGTTTGTTATGGATTTGTTGGATTGGGACATCAAGGAGAAAAGCTCTAGAGAAGGGGGTTTTTCTTGAAATTTCAAGTATAGGTAACTTCCTCATTCCTTAATGAAATTTCGTTTTGTCTTCATCATTAGGAAGCCCTAGGGGTCCCCTAAGTGTATGCATTGGTGTCGTGTCAGGTTTCATGAGTTTCGTGTCCATTTGGACACGTATCAAGGGTGTGGCCTAGGTGTTTGTCGAAATGCCCAAGAGGGGATTTCGATCTGATTTTTGGAAAGTTTTTAAATAGGAATTTTAGTTTTAATCTTGTTTATTGATTCCTGTTCTGATATGGTAGTATTAGTGTCGGTTTGAGTCGAATTCTTGGCTTGGACACGCGTGTGCACACGCTCGCGCGCGCTATAGTGTTCCCCTGCTACTCGGGGCCTGTAGCGGACACGACACGTGTTGATCCGACACAAAACTTTGTGGACTCGAGGGGGCATGCACTGACAGCATGCCCCCAAAGTTTCATTGGGTTTCGTGGAAAGGTTTGAGAGATATCGGTCACGCACTGACATTTTACTGAACTGTGCACACGAGAAAATCCGCACTGATACGCTGTGATTTCTCTCGACACGACTCACTTGGACACGTCTCAGGCACTTGAGTGTGTAGCCCTACTCTGGGCGAACACAAGGACACGTGCACGAGGACACTGGTGTCGTGTGTCGTGTCCTGGGTCGACTGACACCCGTGTACGAGGATTGCTGTGTAGTTTACTGATATTAATACTTCTTCTGTTTCTGACACTTCGTGTCCTAATTTCAGGACACGTGGACACCCTCCACATGTGCACACACATGTTGGACACCTCGGTACACGACTGATTGGTGGTTTTGAATTGTTGTGGTGTTCGAATGTGGATTGGGTTTTTAACTTCCATCTTTTCTGATACTCTATTTAATTCTTCATTTTTCAGAGTTCAAATGATATTTAAATTGTTAATTAAATATTAATTATGATGTAAATACATGATAAACATGTTTGAGTTATGAGTTTAAATAGATAGGTTCATATGTATGCATGTTTGGGTTGCTATGAAATCGAAATGGGATTCATATGTTCTGTACCTGTGGTTGGATGTAAGAAAACTGAGTTTTTTTGTATTCATTAAAAACAGGGACTTTTTACCATTTCAATGAAACTGAGAAATTAAGTTGGGTTGTTTATATGTTATTTCATTGCTATATATATAGACAACATGTTAGGTTCATGTATGAGAACTTGGGTTTGTATGTTGAGAAAACTGTGAATGTGTTTAGGAAAAACTGAGAAATTCCTATGTTTAAAAACTGAGAATGTGATAACATGTTTATCTGAGAATTTTCCTATGTTGTAAACTGAGTTTTGAAATACAAATGTTGAGAATTGAATATGTATGCTTCCAGTTTTGAAAGGGAAAAAACTGAGAATGGATTTTGAGCTTGTTTTGTTATTGATCTATGGGTTAAAAACCTGAGAAAACTGAACCTAAAACTAAGATATTCCCTGTTTTCTCACATTGCCTCCACATGTCACTTACACACATTTATGAATTCAGAAATTGAGTTTGTTTGTTATATAAGTTATGGGTTAAAACTGAGATTGAGAATGGGTTTAGTTAACTGAAATTTGGTTAAACTGAGTTATATTTACCTTATCAGTAGTGTCAAACCTGAGATGGTTCAATGTTCAAATCTGAATTCTGAATATTTTACACACTGTTAACCATAGTTTAATTGCAAAAACTGAGACACAATGTTATGCATACACTCACACACCCATTGTATAACACACAGCCACACATGGCTTCCTACACTATCAACCCTCACACACACAGGCCTCTACTTAACACACACACCCTCCATGACATATCACCCTCTGTTTTTTCTGTCACAACCTCCACCCTCCATCACACACAAGTCCTTGCATTGACACACACAGCCTTCATGATTCACACACAACATTACCTACTCTTGACAGTTTACACTTGTACACACACTCACTATATATAAATCCCCTAGTCTCATATAGTTAAGTTTATGTGTATAATGTGTATACATATATAATATAGGTAATTATATATATATATATATATATATATATATATATATATATATATATATATATATATATATATATATATATATATATATATATATATATATATGTATGAATATCTAGATGTGTATGTGTGTGTAATGTATAGGTATATATATACCCAAATATATATACAATGTATTATGGATATATGTGGATACATATATATAGGAATTATACATATATGATGATATGTGTGGTGTACCTATAGGTAGCCATGTGTATATGTATATATATATATACTTTCTATGTTATTCCCATATGTAGGCCTAGATGTTATATATGGTTGTGTGGTGATATGTATAGATAGGATATGGGTATATTCTATTGGAATATATATATATACCATTTGTGTATTGATTAGCTATAGAGGATATCTTGGTAGATGTGTCTAGTAGGCTATAGGCTAGATAACCTTGTGTAGAGTTGTGTATTGATAGGCTTGGCATGGCATTGCCTAGATTAGTCTTGATTAACCTAGTATAGCTTTATTAGACCTAGTATAGACTAGTTTAGACTTGATAGCCTAGTTTAGACTTGGATGACCTAGTTTGACTTCTAGGGTTGACCAGAGTTGACCAAGAGTTGACTTTGGCCTAGATTGACCTAGAATCATGTAGAATGCATAGTAGGACTTCATTATACCATTTTGGACTTGTTGTGACTTGTGCTGTTCTGATTAGGAGCCAGACACCACTCCTCGGACAATGCTTTCATATCGGACACTCAGATACCAGGCGAGTACATTCTCTGATCGTTTCATACTTGTCACGAGTTATATTCTCGCTCTAGATTACTTTTACTTGATGCTGTCACGTTATCATCACGGATTGGTACTATATGGATCTCTTCTTGGGATGTTATCCCCCTTAGCGGGCGCATCGGATACTTTATGACATGTATTTCATGTACATCATGTATTCCTTGCTTCTGCGTTATTCATGTACACTCATGTTCTCTCATGTTCTTACATGTACGTCCATGTACTCTCATGTTCTTTCATGTACGCTCATGATTTGCCCATGTGTCTCTTGTATAACCAAAACATCATGTCCGTAACGTAACTTGAATAGATCCTTGTGTATTGATTATGGGTAGGGGTGAGTATAAATGGTCATGTGATTTACCCATCATGTACACTCTGTTACTTCCATATTTTATCATGTACAACCTAAGCCAATTACATGCCATCTCGTACTCTAAATCACTAGTCACTTACAGTTCTTACTTATCATGTATATATTTCCAGTTATCAAATATCTCTCCTGTTTTTATGTACATCTTTTTACAGCGTTTCATGTATCTTATTCTATTGCTTGCTTTATATTTCCTGACATGATTGAACTGCATGAGATGTATTGTGCTCGCTCCTGTCCTGATTAGACCTGTTGAAAATATTACAGAGTACGAGGAGGAGGCTGGTCTGGATACTTACTACGGGGCAGCCTTAGATGACACCTATGAGCTGGACCCTCAGGAGGACCCAGCTCTAGCTGAGGATATCACCCAGATTGCCTAGTCTAGATTAGTTAGGTTTATCTTCTTTTATGTAGTCATGAGACATATTTTAGCTAGACTATATTTGGAGTTCAGAGTTGTATATATATTCTTCATTCTGTATCTGAGACCATGTACTTCTGGATATTTGCTGGGATTATCTTAGACTACTCTTCATCTATTTATTACCTCGAGTTCTATTTCATATCGTGCTATCTCTTCTTTAGTTGTGATTGAGTTGATTACTGCTATGTCACCCCCATTCGGGGAGTATAAACTGTTTAGATAGATATTGTTAGATGTATGTTGACCTAGGACAGCATTCTACCGCCGATACTGCGGCGTAGGCTGGGCGTTGTTACGTTCTCGTACCCTCACAGTGGGTGCGGGTCGTGACACATTTTTAGTGTGGCCCATGCAGGTCGAGTTTATGTAGTGGTATTCGAACTAGAGTATCACTACAGCCTGCAGTAGGATTAGGATATTTCTTTGAGGTACTCAATCACATTAGGAAAAACTCTTATCTAATTCATACCATCTCAGTTCTTGCTTATATTGTTTTCCTTTGAATATAACTGTCCTCATTTGCTATTTCGACTCGTTCTCAGCAATTATTTCTTTTGATCTGTCTCCAGGATGGTTGAGATAGGATCACCTCGCCAGGGCCAGGGGGACATCGATGGGAGGACTGCCACCTCTTATACCCAGCAGCTAGCCCCTGGTACCGCAGCCCCACTCATGCTAGCTGGGGTAGACGTTTCAGCTGCGATCGGAGGAGCCCTTCCACCAGCAGCAGGGGGTATACCTCCACCAGATCGGAGGCAGGACCCGGTCATTCCAGAGGATCCCTTCCAGCAGCCGCCTCCAGGATACGTGGACGCAGCTCAGATGTTCGCATATTTCCAGCAGTCATGGACCGACAGCAGGCTCGACAGGACAGAGGCATAGAATTGGCCGTCACGACAGTCGCAGCTCGACCAGTGGTGCAGCAGCCGAAGACACCTAGGATAGAGCAGTTCCAGAAGATGAGCCCCAGAGATTTCCTGGGGACGGAGGGGATTATATACACTGACGAGTGGATCGAGCATATAGAGGAGATCTTTCGCCTGGCCAGGATACCAGCAGATCTTCAGATCGAGGCCGCAGCTAGTCGGATGCGAGATCTTGCTCGCACCTGGTATCAGTCAGACCCCAGGGTGGGGGTAGCTGGGCAGACTTGGGAGCAGTTCAAGGGCTTCTTCAAGAAGAAGTTCTTCCCAGATTCAGCACTCAAAGCCTTGGAGACGCAGTTCGAGAGCCTAGTCCAGGGGAGTCTTTCAGTGGAGGTGTATACGGGGGAGTTTGGCCGCCTCGAAAGGTTCGTAGAGGGCTTGAGCGAGACGGCGAAGGCCCAGAGGTTTCGGAAGGGTCTAGTCAAGGAGGTCAAGTCCTTGACCAAGGGCAACCGGGATGCCACATTCGAGGAGATCTTGACGGGAGCCTTATTGGCAGAGGATGATCTTGAGCTTAGGCTCAAGAGGGGGTGAGACCCAGTTGGGGGCAGCAGCAGCGGAGGCCAGGCCAAGAGGCCTCACCCTCAGCACCAGCAGCCAAGGCAGTTCCAGCTGCAGCCGTTTCAGCAGAGACAGCAGCATGTTATCTTTTGCCCCTTCTGTAAGAAACCAGGGCATGATTGGGGTGAATGCCGGCTGAGGCTAGGCAAGTGCCTACTCTGCGGATCATCAGATCATCAGTTGAGAGAGTGTCCCAAGTCTGCGGGACGGACAGCTCAGGGAGCAGGAGCTAGGGCTTCGGCAGGACAACAGAGAGGACCAGCATTGCAGACTCAGCAACAGAGGTTCGTACAGCATCAGCAGCAGGCCAGGGGAGGCCAGCAAGGACGAGCTTACGCCATGACACTTGAGGATGCTCAGGCAGTAGGAGAGGTGCTAGCAGGTTCTGATCTTCTCGATTCTATTTCCACCTTATCTCATTATACCTATCTTGAAATTCAGTTCTATCTTTTCCTATCTGTCTCCTCACTGTTGATAAGTTTGATCTAGCGTTTCATTATAATTTAATTTTTCTTCTGAGATAAATTGTATGGGCTAGGTCGCCTCGATTATGAGATTTTAGAATCCTCTAGGGTCATGCTAGCAGGCATAGTGAGGACATATAGTCAGATTATGGATGTATTTCTCAGGTATGAGAATTTAAGGTTTTCGCTGCCAAGCGCACGGCAATGCAAAAATTTTAAATACCATAGTTCTAGAGGTATGTACCATAGTTGAGGACTCTGTGATTATCGTAGCCTTGCTCACTGGCATGACAGAGATTCTGAGAATCATGGTTTTAGACAGACGCATATGATTATCTGACGGTATGTTTGAGACTCTGATTGTGGGGTGTTTGACCTAGAAGGACTACTACCATTTTAATTTCGAGGACGAAATTTTTATAAGGTGGGTAGGATTGTAACACCCAGTTTTCCAAGAGGGTAATTTTGAAATTTTGTAATTATAATTATTATTTAATGGTATTTATTTTATGTTATGATTTTTAGTGATTTTTAAACTATTTAAATTCATGACTTATGATTTGGTGTCTTGCTAGTGTTCATTTCCAGACTGAGGGGTATTTTAGTCATTTTTATAATTTTAAGAATTATTTGGGATTATTAATTATTATTTAGATTTAATAGAATTTATTTGAATTTATGGGAATTTTTAGGAATTATTTTAGAATTGTTTGGACTAGGTTGACTTTGACTAGTTTGGACCCTTGTAGACCAACCTAGGGGCTAACCCTAGTTAGTATGAGCTTGGTTAGGATATATGACTCTAGTCTAACCTAGCCTAATCAATGGTTTAGACATTAGACTCTAGTTAGCATTAGGATTTAGAAAGTCATAAGTCATGGCTTATGATTTAGAGCCATTAATAAAGCAACTTAGCCATAGCCTATGTAACTTGGCCCAAAGCCCAAGAATTTCAAAACCCTAAGCCCTAGGCTAAGTAGCCAGCCACCATATCCTCCTTGGGAACACCACCCTATAAATACTCTCTTAGTTTAGGGTTGCCTCTTTCTTAGGAAAGCTCAAGTCTAGAAGGAAAGGTTTGTTTCCTATTTTAATTAATCCCTAGAACTCCATTTCTCTTCCTTTTCATTCTAATCTCTTCCAATAGGTTCTAATACCTCTATTCTTGCTGTCATTGAAGTTTCATCTCAGTTTGTTGTGGATTTGTTGGATTGGGACATCAAGGAGAAAAGCTCTAGAGAAGGGGGTTTTTCTTGAAATTTCAAGTATAGGTAACTTCCTCATTCCTTAATGAAATTTCGTTTTGTCTTCATCATTAGGAAGCCCTAAGGGTCCCCTAAGTGTATGCATTGGTGTCGTGTCAGGTTTCATGAGTTTCGTGTCCATTTGGACACGTATCAAGGGTGTGGCCTAGGTGTTTGTCGAAATGCCCAAGAGGGGATTTCGATCTGATTTTTGGAAAGTTTTTAAATAGGAATTTTAGTTTTAATCTTGTTTATTGATCCCTGTTCTGATATGGTAGTATTAGTGTCGGTTTGAGTCGGATTCTTGGCTTGGACACGCGCGTGCACACGCTCGCGTGCGCGCTACAGTGTTCCCCTGCTACTCGGGGCCTGTAGCGGACACGACACGTGTTGATCCGACACGAAACTTTGTGGACTCAAGGGGGCATGCTGTCAGTGCATGCCCCTAAAGTTTTATTGGGTTTCGTGGAAAGGTTTGGGAGATATCGGTCACGCACTGACATTTCACTGAACTGTGCACACGGGAAAATCCGCACTGATACGCTGTGATTTCTCTCGACACGACTCACTTGGACACGTCTCAGGCACTTGAGTGTGTAGCCCTACTCTGGGCAAACACAAGGACACGTGCACGAGGACACTGATGTCGTGTGTCGTGTCTTGGGTCGACTGACACCCGTGCACGAGGATTGCTGTGTAGTTTACTGATATTAATACTTCTTCTGTTTCTGACACTTCGTGTCCTAATTTCAGGACACGTGGACACCCTCCACATGTGCACACACATGTTGGACACCTCAGTACACGACTGATTGGTGGTTTTGAATTGTTGTGGTGTTCGAATGTGAATTGGGTTTTTAACTTCCATCTTTTCTGATACTCTATTTAATTCTTCATTTTTCAGAGTTCAAATAATATTTAAATTGTTAATTAAATATTAATTATGATGTAAATACATGATAAACATGTTTGAGTTATGAGTTTAAATAGATAGGTTCATATGTATGCATGTTTGGGTTGCTATGAAATCGAAATGGGATTCATATGTTCTGTACCTGTGGTTGGATGTAAGAAAACTGAGTTTTTTTGTGTTCATTCAAAACAGGGACTTTTTACCATTTCAATGAAACTGAGAAATTAAGTTGGGTTGTTTATATGTTATTTCATTGCTATATATATAGACAACATGTTAGGTTCATGTATGAGAACTTGGGTTTGTATGTTGAGAAAACTGTGAATGTGTTTAGGAAAAACTGAGAAATTCCTATGTTTAAAAACTGAGAATGTGATAACATATTTATCTGAGAATTTTCCTATGTTGTAAACTGAGTTTTGAAATACAAATGTTAAGAATTGAATATGTATGTTTCCAGTTTTGAAAGGAAAAAAACTGAGAATGGATTTTGAGCTTGTTTTGTTATTGATCTATGGGTTAAAAACCTGAGAAAATTGAACCTAAAACTGAGATATTCCCTGCTTTCTCACATTGCCTCCACATGCAACTTACACACATTTATGAATTCAGAAATTGAGTTTGTTTGTTATATAAGTTATGGGTTAAAACTGAGATTGAGACTGGGTTTAGTTAACTGAAATTTGGTTAAACTGAGTTATATTTACCTTATCAGTAGTGTCAAACCTGAGATGGTTCAATGTTCAAATCTGAATTCTGAATATTTTACACACTGTTAACCATAGTTTAATTGCAAAATCTGAGACACAATATTATGCATACACTCACACACCCATTGTATAACACACAGCCACACATGGCTTCCTACACTATCAACCCTCACACACACAGGCCTCTACTTAACACACACACCCTCCATGACATATCACCCTCTGTTTTTCCTGTCACAACCTCCACCCTCCATCACACACAAGTCCTTGCATTGACACACACAGCCTTCATGATTCACACACAATATTACCTACTCTTGACAGTTTACACTTGTACACACACTCACTATATATAAATCCCCTAGGCTCATATAGTTAAGTTTATGTGTATAATGTGTATACATATATAATATAGGTAATGTTGCCTATATATATGTATGTTGAACTATATATATATATATATATATATATATATATATATATATATATATATATATATATATATATATATATTATGTATGAATATCTAGATGTGTATGTGTGTGTAATGTATAGGTATATATATACCCAAATATATATACAATGTATTATGGATATATGTGGATACATATATATAGGAATTATACATATATGATGATATGTGTGGTGTACCTATAGGTAGCCATATGTATATGTATATGTATATATATATATATATATATATATATATATATATATATATATATATATATATATATATATATATATATATATATATCTATGTTATTCCCATATGTAGGCCTAGATGTTATATATGGTTGTGTGGTGATATGTATAGATAGGATATGGGTATATTCTATTGGAATATATATATATATACCATTTGTGTATTGATTAGCTATAGAGGATATCTTGGTAGATGTGTCTAGTAGGCTATAGGCTAGATAACCTTGTGTAGAGTTGTGTATTGATAGGCTTGGCATGGCATTGCCTCGATTAGTCTTGATTAACCTAGTATAGCTTTATTAGACCTAGTATAGACTAGTTTAGACTTGATAGCCTAGTTTAGACTTGGATGACCTAGTTTGACTTCTAGGGTTGACCAGAGTTGACCAAGAGTTAACTTTGGCCTAGATTGACCTAGAATCATGTAGAATGCATAGTAGGACTTCATTATACCATTTTGGACTTGTTGTGACTTGTGCTGTTCTGATTAGGAGCCAGACACCACTCCTCGGATAGTGCTTTCATATCGGACACTCAGATACCAGGCGAGTACATTCTTTGATCGTTTCATACTTATCATGAGTTATATTCTCGCTCTAGATTACTTTTACTTGATGCTGTCACGTTATCATCACGGATTGGTACTATATGGATCTCTTCTTGGGATGTTATCCCCCTTAGCGGGCGCATCGGATACTTTATGACATATGTTTCATGTACATCATGTATTCCTTGCTTCTGCGTTATTCATGTACACTCATGTTCTCTCATGTTCTTACATGTACGTCAATGTACTCTCATGTTCTTTCATGTACGCTCATGATTTGCCCATGTGTCTCTTGTATAACAAAAACATCATGTCCGTAACGTAACTTGAATAGATCATTGTGTATTGATTGTGGGTAGGGGTGAGTATAAATGGTCATGTGATTTACCCATCATGTACACTCTGTTACTTCCATGTTTTATCATGTACAACCTAAGCCAATTACATGCCATCTCGTACTCTAAATCACTAGTCACTTACAGTTCTTACTTATCATGTATATAGTTTCAGTTATCAAATATCTCTCCTGTTTTCATGTACATCTTTTTACAGCGTTTTATGTATCTTATTCTATTGCTTGCTTTATATTTCCTGACATGATATGAACTGCATGAGATGTATTGTGCTCGCTCCTGTCCTGACTGGACATGTTGAAAATATTACAGAGGACGAGGAGGAGGCTGGTCTGGATACTTACTACGGGACAGCCTTAGATGACACATATGAGCTGGACCCTCAGGAGGACCCAGCTCTAGCTGAGGATATCACCCAGATTGCCTAGTCTAGATTAGTTAGGTTTATCTTCTTTTATGTAGTCATGAGACATGTTTTAGCTAGACTATATTTGGAGTTCAGAGTTGTATATATATTCTTCATTCTGTATCTGAGACCATGTACTTCTGGATATTTGCTGGAATTATCTTAGACTACTCTTCATCTATTTATTACCTCGAGTTCTATTTCATATCGTGCTATCTCTTCCTTAGTTGTGATTGAGTTTATTACTGCTATGTCACCCCCATTCGGGGAGTATAAACTGTTTAGATAGATATTGTTAGATGTATGTTGACCTAGGACAGCGTTCTACCGCCGACACTGCGGCGTAGGCTGGGCGTTGTTACGTTCTCGTACCCTCACAGTGGGTGCGGGTCGTGACACATTTTAACACTGGAATGACCATTCTCCGTGCTAAATTATACGGAGAATGGTCATTCTCCGTTTTATTTAACACGGAGAATGACATTCTCCGTGTTTCTAACACGGAGAATGGCCATTCTCCTGCGTTTTAACACTGGAATGACCATTCTCCGTGCTAAATTACACGGAGAATGGTCATTCTCCGTTTATTTAACACGGAGAATAACATTCTCCGTATTTCTAACACGGAGAATGGCCATTCTCCTGCGTTTTAACACTGGAATGACCATTCTCCGTGCTAAATTACACGGAGAATGCCATTCTCCGTTTTATTTAACACGAAGAATGGCATTCTCCGTGTTTCTAACACGGAGAATGGCCATTCTCCTGCATTTTAACACTGTAATGACCATTCTCCGTGCTAAATTACACGGAGAATGACCATTCTCCGTGTATATTAAGACGGAGAATGACCATTCTCCGTGTAAATTAGGACGGAGAATGCCATTCTCCGTGTTACTAACACAGAGAATGACTATTCTCCGTGTAAATTAAGACGGTGAATGACATTCTCCGTATTACTAACATGAAGAATGGCCACTCTCATGCGAAATTAACATTTTTCGCGTTCTAACACGGAGAATGACCATTCTCCTGCGTAACTTTGAAGGACCATAACTTTTGACTGGGAGGTCGAAACGAGGCCCGGTTTGTCCCAAAATGAGCGTATCTTTGAGGAGCCTGAGATTAACCGCTTCTTCGTTAGGCGACCTTCCGAAATTTTAGAATCGTAAAAAAATGATGTTTGGACCTCCGTTTTAGCACTTTTGCCGTTTGTCTCGGTCTTTCCGAAATTTTACGACGAGTTTTTGAGGAGAAAATCTAGATTCGAAAGTGAGCAGCATATGGAAGAAGATGAAATATCGAAACATTTTTTTTAATAGTAGTTTCGCGGCTGTTTTCAATAAATTAGAAGGAAGGGCAAAAAGGTCATTCGGTACCCTCTTTATATATTTTTTGCTAATTCTGGGCACGCGAAAGTGAGCGGTTGGTTTTTCATAAAACTTTTTCCTTTTTTGGACATTTCATAAATTTTTCCATTTAATGTATGTAAGTCCAATTATAAATAAAAGACCAACAAACTCATTACAATAATTTTAGTCATCATAATTTTTTTTTTCTAGGATATTTAAAGGTAATACTAAGAGACAAATCACTTAGTCGGATATATAAAAAAAAATTGGTGTAGTAGTTGTCAAAATCCTCTCACCTAATCTTGTTACTCTGATAATCTGACGCTCTCAATCTCCTCTACCTTTCCAGCATTGTCAATCTCTTTCTCATTGTGTGTGTTTAAACAAGTTACAATTTTACTTTTTTTGTATGGAACAACTTCAATTTTATTACTATTTCATTTTTAACATATTATTTTGGATATTATACTTTGTTTATTATCGTCAATGAAAAATATATTTATATGAATATCAAGTTTTGAGGGTACCACTTTTAAAGTTCGTCTCGGGTCTCTAAATCTAAAGTCCAGCACTGCATGTGACAACCATCAAAAATCGTTCGTATACTTTTTAGACTCACAATTTATGTTGGTTCTTGAAGGACTTGTCTTTTGGATTAGAATATTATATTTTGAATATGGATTACATAATTAAATAAATTTGTAATTAGATAAGAATAGATTTAAATAGATTGGGATTAGATTTTAAATAAATTTATAATTGGATAAGAATAGATCTAAATCACCCCAACCCTCCCACCCGCCCCCACCGACCCAAAAAAAAAACTCGGCGCCAGTTGCCAGTTGCTCTGGCGTCCGATTTTTGAAAAAAGAATATATATAGAACCTGGCGCCAGTGTGACTGGCGCCAAACTATTTTTTGTTCGGCATCAGTTTTACTGGCGCCTGAGATCTCTCTAGTAGCAAATTCTCAAAAAATTTTCTGTTATACATAAATATACCAAACTATTTCCCTTTATGTGAAATTTCTGATAATCTTTTCATTTGGAAACTATATTTTTTTAGTCAATTTTTTAAATACAACAATCAATAATTTTTAATTCTTTTATTACCAATTTACTAGTAATATATATAAGGTATTATATAGGAGTTGTGGCTGATTTGTGAGATGAAAAACTCGCAAAATATAGGGGTGAGCATTATTCGGTTTTGGACGGAAAATTGAGCCGAACCGAACCGAATAAGAGGTTCGGTTCGGTTTTAAAAAAAATCGGTTCGGTTTCGGTTTTGAAAATACTAAATTTTTTTATTCGGTTTTGATTTTGGGTTTCGGTTTCGGTCCAAAACCGAAAACCGAATAAGAAAATTTAATTACTTAATTTATATATATGTGTGTGTGTGTGTGTGTACACTATATATATAAGTATTAATATATATAGGTATATACTAAATATATATAGGTATATACTAAATATGTCTATGTATATTTAGTTACTATATATATTAACAAAAAAATCTCAAAAAAATTAAAAAAATATGAATAAATCGAATAAACCGAAAATCGAATCGATTTAATTCGGTTCGATTTGATTCGGTTTTGGGCCAATTCGATTCGATTTCGGTTTTGTTTATTCGGTTTCGGTCCAATTCAATTTTGGATTATTCGATTCGATTTAAACCGAATGCTCGCCCCTACCAAAAGATGATGGGATAGCATTTTTTTCCTCTCTCCCTATGGGTCGAGGATTTCTTGGTTTATGAAGCTATATGAGAAAAAAGTCAATACGCCACCAAAGTCTGCAGTAGGAAAGGGGTGATAAAAATAAGAGAGCCCAAGAGATCGCTCCAAACCAAAAGAGCTGGATAGATTCTTAGCTCGTCTATCGTTTTCATAATGAGTTGTTTTCTTAATAACAAGTCTAAGTTTGGTAGGAAGACTTGGTAAACAAAATACCTCTGGCCTAATGGTTAAGAGAGATTTATGCGGTCCGAGTGGTCAGGAGATTAATTCTCGGTGGAAGTGTTCACCACAATTACCTTCCTACAAAATATATATATATATATATATATATATATATATATATATATATATATATATATATATATATATATATTAAAATCAGTTGGCTGGTTTTTGTATTACAGAGTCAAACCCCCCCCCCCCCCCCCCCCCCCCCCCCCCCCCCCAACTACCCACCACCCCCCTTCTCTCTCTCTCTCTCTCTCTCTCTCTCTCTCTCTCTCTCTCTCTCTCTCTCTCTCTCTCTCTCTCTATATATATATATATATATATATATATATATATATATATATATGAACATGGTGCAATTCTGACCGGCTAAACCCAAATCCGATATGATAAATCCGTTAATAAATTGGGTTTGGATTAAAGATACCCTAGCTCGTATTAGAGTTCGGATTAAAATATTTGGACCCGATCAAAAATTTGGTAGGACTCGGATTCATGCGTCGGATTACCGAATGAATCCGAAATCCGACATACATTAATCTATATATTTTTTTACATACAGTCTTTCGTAGTTTTTAAATAAAAAGACTAAACCCTATAAAAATTTCACCCAACTCTTCCACTTTTTACCCTAAATCTCATTTTAATTTGTATGTTGTAATAATTGAGACATAATTGCTATTTAATTATGTGTTTAATATTAATTTTATTGAAAATTATTTTAAATATTATATTAGAAACCGATAAGCCCGATAGACCCAGTCCAACCCGAGAAATTTGAGCACTTTTCTATTTCTCCTGGCTCGTTTTTGGACTTCAGGTGTTGAATGCGAGTTCGGATCGGACTTGGACTCCGACTAAGCTTATGAACGGTTTTAGCTCAAATCCAACTCAATCCGTCCAAGTTGCACCCCTACAAGTGAGGCATAAAACAATCGACTTCCTCTGCCTTGGGCCTCAAAAAGCCGAACTTGTATTCATTGTCGTTTTCGTTTTTTACAAAGTCCCAATTTTATTTGACAATATCGTTTCTCGTAAAAATATCGTTCTTGCATTTGAGTCACAAGTAAAATACACTTTCACAGGGGTTTCAATCAATCAAATTTTGCTGAAAGTAGTTGGCTTACTTGAAATTCTGATATAAAGAATTTTTTTTTTGAATTATGTATACACACACAAAGACTTTGATATAATTAAGAAAATGCTAAATTTCAACTTGATACCCTCAACTATCCATATTTTGCAACTTGATACCCTAAACTTTCAAAATAGCCAACTTAATACCCTGAAAAATATATTTTCCAAAATGCCCTCCCCCCCTCTCTCTATTTCCCAAACCCCCCCCCCCCCCCCCCCCTCCCTCTCCGGCCGCCGCTGCTGCGCGCCGTCCCGCCGCCCCGCCGCCCCGCTGCTGCTCCGGCCGCCGCTGCTGCTGCGCACCGCCCCGCCGCCCCGTTGCTGCTGCTGCTGCACGTGCCGCCGCTGCTGCTCCGGCCGCCGCTGCTGCTGCGCGCCGCCCCGCCGGGGGAGAGAGGGGGGGGGGGGACGTCGGAGAGGGAGGGGGGGGGGGGGGGGGGGGGACGCCGGAGAGGGAGGGAGGGAGGGGGCAAGGGTATTTTTGGAATTTTTTGAATTTTAGGGTATGAAATTGGAAATATTCAATAGTTGATGGTATTAAGTTAACTATTTTAAAATTTTAGGGTATCAAGTTACAAAATATGGATAGTTGAGGGTATCAAGTTGAAATTTAGCCTTAAGAAAAAGAAAGGAACATTTGCTCACTTCGGATACTTCCAAGCGTAAACTAGAAAGTCTAGCTTTGGAATTTCTTGTTGACGTGGACTAATCATCTGCTACTGCCAACGAGATTCGTTGCTGTCCACCTGCCAACGAGATTATGTGGCAGTATATGCCATGTCTTCTACTATCGGTCAGTCTTCAGTAACAACATATCTTTTTCTCTCCCCCCTCTTACAATGTTCATAATCCTACTCTTCTAATTAGTCTTCTAATTGCTTGTTCCATGTTACAATCTAACCAATAAAATAAAAAATAATACTATTCATCGCTCCAAATGGTACTTTCCAATTATTCTTTCTTATTATATAACAGCTGAGTATGCTATCTAGCATTACAGCTAACACAATAAATTTTGCTCCAAAGAATTGATTAACCAATTTTCTAATATTAATATTAATATTAATAATAACAATAATAAAATTTTAATTTTAATTATAAAATTTAGTATGTCAGGTCATGTTAGGTGTCACACAAATAGAGATGGTTTGGAAGAACCGTTGGAAGGAATTAATATTATTATTCTAAAGAGTAATGCTATTCGTACCTCCAAATGTTCCTCTAAACTATCCTTCTTACGTGACAGTGACAGTGACGTGGCATGTAACATGTCAGTTGACATGGCAAATTCTTACCAAAAAAATTAATTACGCAATTTTTTAATATTAATGTTAATTATAATAGTATTAGTACTAAATTTAATTTAAATGTTAATATTAATATTAATATTAATATTAATATTAATATTAAGGTTAATTTTAATTTTAATTTAACCTTTAATGTTAATTTTAATTTTTATGTTAATTTTAATTTTTTTTTTGTCAGCTGCCATGTCAGACAACACGTAAGTTGTCAAATAAGGAGGGATGGTTTGGAGAAATATTTTAGAGCGACAAATAGCATTTATGTTTTAAAATAACCATTAGGCTAAATTGCAACTTAATACCCTCAACTATCGCTGTTTTTCAACTTGGTACCCTCAACTTTTATAGGTACTAACTTAATACCCTATCTCAACTTATATTTCTAACTCCGTACACAATTTTTTTTTATTCGTAAACTATTTTCCCCCGGCTGCTACTTTTCCCACCTCCTACCCCCGGCGGCCATCTCGCCCCCCGTTCCTGCGACCATCCCCCCTACCTGCCTCCGCCCTCGACGACCCACCCTACCCGCCGTCGAGCCCGCGCTCCCGCTCGCGTGCACTCCCGCGCTCTGTCCCACACCCGTTCGCCGTGCCCCCGAGCGTCCCCGCGCCCGCCTGCTGCCACCCACAGCCGGAGAGAGGGAGAGGGGAGTGGGAGGGAAGAGAAGAGAAGGGACAATTTGGTTCAAAAAAAATTCAAGATTTTAAGTTACTACAAATACAAATTGAGAATATCAAATTTAAAAACAATTGTAGTTGAGGGTATTAAATTGTAGTTTAGCCTAACTATTATTGCTAGAGAATAAAAACCAAGAAAAGTATATTTGTTTTGTTAAATATACATGACACATGCTGCCGCAACCATGTAACACCCAGAATACAAACAACAGAGACAAGTTGATCGTGTCAAACTGCAGCTTTAGACTATTACATTGCTACTTTGTCCGTGTCAATTTGTCAACAAACTATAAAAATACCAATCCACGCCAGCCACTTGATCATTTGCGCACAACCAACGACACTTCCCCCATGCCTCCCCCGCTGCTGCTGCTGCGTCTGCTGCTGGTGGCCTCCGTCGCCGTCGCAGCATCTGCCGACGCGCCAGCCCCACCGACGGAAGGTCCCATCTCGTTCCGCCCGAGCGTCGCCATCGTCATCGGCATCTTCGCCATAATGTTCTCCCTGACATTCCTCCTCCTCGTCTACGCCAAGTTCTGCCACGGCGGCGGCCGGGACGGGGACCACCTCTTCCTCCGCTACGCCGGCGGCCCGGGGGACGACGTGTTCATGTCCCCGGGCGGGGCACCCGCCCCCTCGGGCGGCGTCGACAGGGCCGTCGTCGAGTCCCTCCCCTCCTTCCGGTTCTCCGTCCTGAGGGGCAAGCGCGGCGGGCTGGAGTGCGCGGTGTGCCTGTCCAAGTTCGACGACGCCGACGTCCTCCGGCTCCTTCCCAAGTGCAAGCACGCGTTCCACGTCGGCTGCGTCGACCGCTGGCTCGAGTCGCGCTCCACCTGCCCCCTGTGCAGATGCCGCATCGGCCCCGACGACGCCGCGGCGCTGAAGTGCTCCAGCAGCAGCAGCAGGCTGTCGTTCAGGGACGGCGGCTCCGGCCGAGCGAACGGCGTCGATCCCGACGACGTCGGCAACGGCGGCGGCGGCGGCATTCTTGAGGTGTTCGTGGAGCGGGAGCCCGACGCCGACGAGCTGCTGCCGAACCACGACGTCGTGCTCTTGCACAGGCACAAGCACAGGATAATCGTGTCCGGCGCGGCGTTCAAGAGCCGCTGGAGCGACCTCAACTCGTCCGACCTCTTGTCGCTCGACTCTGAGATGCTGCTTAGCATGGTATCAAACAAGCAGTTCCCCGGCTCCAAGGAGGGGTTAGGGAAGAAGAGGCTACTGGAGAACATGAGTACTGATCATTTGGTGGTTACGACGGGGAACAGGTGCATGTCGGCGATGACGAGCGTGTCGAGGTTCCGTTCGAGTGGCACCGACGACGACGACGACGACAAGGTCAGGCGGGTCTGGCTGCCTATTGCGCAACGGACGGTGCAATTGTTTGCCGGGGGAGAGAGGAGGCCGGGATATGGGGAGAACAGGAATGATGTCACCATCACCATTGCTTGAGAGGGGGGTGTCAAATTAGTTTAGATGCCACGCTACTGGATTAAATAAAAATAGACAAAGAAGAGAAGTGTACATATGTGTATGAATTGTTTCTGTTTGTTGAACAATGCTATGATAATAAAAATGAAGAGGGAATATTATTGATTTAGTAACAATTTCAGAAAGACGGTAAAAAGGTATTTATATTTATATCGTGTGTCGATATTTGTGTAATAATACATGTAATCATAACTAATTCTATAAAAATGTTTAGATAACTTTTTCTCGAAATGTCCAACGTAACACTTCAGTCTTTTGTACATGTTCTGCTACATAATTTTTGGGCCCAATGTCTCACAACTCCCATTATTTATAAATGGTAGGAATAATACATCGATGTGACTCGATTCACCGGTTCGTCAGCCAACCAGGGTCTTATGTCTCTCTCCGATAACCACAGGAGTTACTCGAGTTCGAAAAAAGAAAAGTTTAAATGCATTATTTATTTGTATTCATACAACATAGATAACACGGAATGGAAGTAAATAATATTAAAAAGAAGAAAAAAAATTCTAAAAGAACCGACGGAGGAACCGATGCATGAACCGACGTCACGTGTCGGTCCTCCATTGATAGGTTCTTTTCCACCAAACACACATCTGATCAATGGAAAGTCGACACGTGGCATACGGTTCGTCTGTCGATTCTTCGGTCCGTCTGTGTAGAAGTACCGTATAAAAATATGGAATTTGATGCTGAAAGATGAATATTTACCAAATAGCAGTTGACTTTGTGTGCTGATTCAACCTTATGTTAGTGTCAACATGATGTTAGTTTGGCTCATATGAGCAGAAACTCTATACATCAGATAATTTAGATAAGTGGCTTCGATTGACTAGTTACATAAAGTTACGTAAACATACTCTAAAGAAAATGATTTATAGGATGTTTGCGTACAAGTTATATGGAACATCCTTCTACTTTTTTTGTTAAAAAGGCAAATCATTAGTGAGTGTCCTTACCGAATACAAAATGTAAGTTAATTTAATTTCTATTTTGGATGTTTGTTTTTTTTTCCAACCGTATGATTCATTTGTGAATCACATAAAAAATTAGAAAGTCTAATCCAACAAACATTTCTGAAATTAACGTTTGAACAAATGAGAAAAAACTTAGACAGCAGTTCAAACTAGTCATTGCGAAAAGAAAAAAAAAAAGAAGAAAAAAACTAGTCCTACCACCAAAATCTTCTTCCATTAATTTTTCATATTAGAGATGTATGAAAAAAGTATGGTATTTAATTAGGAAGAAAATTGCCATAGTTGTTGGTTCTTTTTAGAGATTTTTTGACTTTTATCCCTTTTGTTAATATAAATTTGTACTTACTTCGTATTTTTTTAAACTTTATTAGACTTACATCTATTTTTTTTCATGAAAAATATATTTTTCGTGACCAAACAAATATTTTTAGTGACAAAAAAATAGAATATAAGTTTAATAAAATTAAAAAGTATGAAGTAAATACAAATTCATATTAATAAGTGGGATGAAAATTCAAAAAAGTTTTTTTTTTAACTTATGTTCACAGTTATGGAACTATCAATTGGAGGCCCCATTTCACTATCAATCTTCCAATCTATTTTCTCTAAAACATATGATCAGAAACTTGTGCAGAAGAAACTTGTACCCAAATATAATAACTAAGCAGACTTGCAAATATTTTCCATGTTGCGTTGACATTTTCTAGACACTCTGTCTAAATGACACTTCCGAGTTTGACACCATAGACTTCAATTGGTTCAAATGCACTATACTTAGCCCACCTGTCAGTAAATGCTCAGACATACAAAAGTTTTGTTGTTTGGGGAAAAGTATTGATCTATTAGGAATGAAAGCCTTGCAGGAGTCCCGTCCCGTCCGACCGTTAATTGGATCGTGCACGCACACTCGATTTGCTCAATTCAACAGTGTACAAGGACTCGAGGAGGAGGCTCCGACGGGGCTCTGGAAGCGGTTTTAATCCACTCCCAATAGAAATACATACCAAAACTTCTTGTTAAGGTGTCGTACATATGTAATATTCTTTTCGATGAATATTATCATACAACAACATGGTTTTGATTGGGATGTACACTGATATATATATATATATATATATATATATATATATATAATGCAAAGACGAAGTTAATATTAATGTACAGAAAATGAATTGCTAACGAACATGACAAACATCATCCAACCATTCTTTATTCCTTTAGTCACGTATTCATGTGCATCTTTCATAGCTTGGTCGTTGCTTTATTTTTTTCCTTATATATTAATCTTTTTATCCAGATTCAGAGGCTAGATTTCAAAAACTGTTTCATCTCTAAATGTTTTTCAGAGACCAAATTTAAAAATTGCCTATAAATTTGTCGAAAATCAAACAACATATAATGCATGCCAAGCCTAAAAACTTTTTCTATCCTATTTAGATTTCAGAGATGCAGACAATTGACAACACCAAAGTCACAAAAATCAAAAATTGCTTAAAGAGTAACGACATAAATTATAAGAAGATTGAAAGTGGTGAAATTTAGACATATTTGATGTCGTTGGCACAGTATTGATATGCATTCGAGTCTTCGATAAGTGTTTGGTGTGAAATCTAATAATGTTGACATGTACCATATGCCCGGACCGATATTGTAGGAGGATGGGTGGCGTCTCTAAGATGTATGTTAGATATTTCGATACGGTATATACTCGAGATTGGTTGGTCGTAGATGTTATGGTCCTTATGAATTATGAAGCATTTGATTGTAATGCCCCAAGAGAATTGTGCTCTCCTAGAAAACTCGTGAACTTAGAACTTGTTCGGAAGCATATTTGTTGTCCTCAAAATGGGCGTATCAATTCTGTCTTTTTTCTATGCATGCAACTTTTTTATCCATAATTATTTAGTTTTTGTAAGTAAAAAAATGTGTGCTATATGGGAGAGGGAACAAAATTGATACACCCATTTTGGAAAAGGTATATTTGCTCTCAAGGTGTAAGTATGTCTCAAAATTCGATAAATCTACCTTTTTGATTATTTGATTGTTGGTGTAAACAAAAAAAAAAGCATAATAATTTACTGTTGGTCTAGTTAGGTACTAACTGTGAAGCTACAATATTTAGACGTAATTATGTGCGCATAAAAGACGAAAAGTAAGGAGAGAGTTTAACACCTTGGAGTCAATACCTTGGGAAATTTTGAAGGAGGAAATTTATATGAAAATACATGCACTTTTTTGTTCTCCAAATAAAGGATAAGTCCATTTGGCTAGAATAACAAAGTAAGAATATAAAAAGTGAAAATTATGATAATTAGTGTAAACGCGTAAAAGAGAATAGTAGTCACAGTTAGTTAATATTATTAAAACTTTTGGTTAGGTAAATAGTTAACCCAATTATACAATAGAATAATAAATCATCTTAAATAGTAAGTAATTATTATTTTACTAATTAATTACTAATAATTAGATACTGCAAATTAAAATTGAAACAAACTCAGTCCAAATCTAAGAAGTATGAACACTCCAAAAGTATTGTGTTGTCGTATTCTGACGCTTATAAAAACTCAATAAATTCGTATGGGGCACTCCATGAACACGTCAAAATATATGTCTAGGTCCATCGTGTCCTTATTACCGTATCTTGTCATATTTGTGTCCATACAATATAAATTCAAATATAAGTCCAAAAAATAATATAAATAAAGCTTATTATACTAACACTACAAAAAAATAGGCTTTTAGCGACGGCGGGGTCCGTCGCTAAAAGTCGTTTTTCCAGTCGCTAAAGCCAAATAGCGACATATCAGCGACGGAAATGGTTTGTCGAAAATCACGTGTCGCTAATTTAAATCAGTCGCTAGTTTGTCGAAAATAGCGACTGATTAGTGACGCATTTAGCGACACGCTATTTATCGGAAAATGCGACGTAATAGCGACGGAATTCGGAAGGCCTCAAATAATCAGTTTAAATATAAATATATTAATATTTTGTGTCTAAAACAGATCTAGTATGTTTCATGCACTACAACAACTAGGACATACAATAGCAGTTTATCTATAGCGTTCAAGCCTCCCTGCTATAGAATGTCATCATCAATAGCGTTCCTTACGCAGTGCTATTAAAATAGAATACAATAGCGGTTATTGTGTTAGTCTTGTATATATAAGATCCTTAGTTCAAATATTGGTGATTATAGTTTTTTATGTTTATTTTTGTTTTAGTTTTCGTTATTACTTTATATTATGTATGGGAGTCTCATTTTGGAAGTTCGTCTCGAGCCTCCATTAGCTCAGGACCAGCCCTGAAACAGGTCCAGAAATGAATACTTTGTCGCTTGTGGATTATCTTTATGCTTCGAGAATGCAGCGTGTGTGTGTGTGTGTGTGTGTGTGTGTGTGTGTGTGTGTGTGTGTGTGTGTGTGTGTGTATATATATATATATATATATATATATATATATATATATATATATATATATATATGCATGCCAATGACCACCTAGTCTAGTGGTAGTGGTAAAGAAGGTAATTGTGGCGAACGCTCCCATCGGGAATCGATCTCCTGACCACTCGGGCCGCATGTCTCACCACTACCACTAGGCTAGATTGTTAGTCCCTTGGCGAACAATCGATGAAAAAACACGTTTTCAGAAACTATTGTAAAGACAATGTTTCCAGCAACAATTAACACCCTAAAGAAGGTGATGTTGTATTACGAGAATCTAAAGAGATTTCGTAATATTTCTCGAAGGCAACAGAACCGTATAACTTCTAAAGAGAAGCGACGATATTCTCGAAGGCAACAGAACCGTATAACTTCTAAAGAGAAGCGACGGTATTCTCGAAGGCAACGGAGGAATAAGAAAGCCTGCTGGGGTGAAAGATCACCGGCGCTCAAAGCTATATCCGCCTTACGGACAAGCCTCCAAGAACCAGCAAGTTCGAAGAGAACTTTAGAACGCTGGCCAAAAATGTCGACGACTCCTCGGAATAGACACAGCACTTCTCTCTCTCTCTGGAAATTCTCTGATTATTTTCTGTAACCTTAGAGAGAGGAGATGCTTCTGATATTATAGGCACGAGATGGGCTTTTCAAATTCTGAACGCATGTCCTGGTTTAATGCCAGATCCGGATTTTCTGGATCTGAGCCATTTCTGGATCTGAGCCCACAAGACCCGCGGACGTTACATAATTTGAACGGCCCACTCGACCCGCTCGACCCGCTCGACCCGCTCGACCCGTACGACCCGTACGTCCCGTACGCTCAGTACGCTCAGTACGCCCCGTACGCCACGCAGGCCGCGCAGAGGCTCGTGCACGAGCGCAACTAAAGCGCACAATGCGCCTAGCGACGAGCTGACGTGCTAAGTGCAAAGTGTAGTGCCCCGCTCCGCAAAGGCACTAGATAAACAGAAAGATCGGATTGCTGGCTCTGCAACAGAAGACGATTAATCTGGGTGAGTGGACAAAGACTCATTTTATGATTCGCTTACGCCTTAAGAATCTGAGTTTTTGATTGAATGCTTTTGTTAATAACAAGACTGAAATCTTGAGTATGCTTAAAAGAGAACCTGCCCCTTGTCTGCTAAGAAAAGAGATTTGTATCCTGCCTGAAAAGAAGATGGAATTGTTTATGACTTGTTCAATTTATGCATGATTCATTTGATATCGCATGCGCATTGGGGAATCCACTTAGTGACGAGCTGAACCCTAGAGAGTCACAGCGGCTAGCGACGAGCTGAACCCATGAGAGTCACAGCGGTTAGCGACGAGCTGAACCCAAGAGCGTCACAGCGGCTAGCGACGAGCTGAACCCATGCGAGTCACAGCGGTTAGCGACGAGCTGAACCCGTGGGAGGCACAGCGGCTAAGATGGAAATGATTGTGGCTTTTCAAAGATGTGTTTTCAAAAGAATGTAAACTGACTAATGCATTCATGAAATGAATCTAGGTAAAGAGTAGCAAGATCACATCACAAGAAAATATTTTTTCACTAAATGAACAGTGATCGTTTCAGAAAAATGTAGCTCCTTTGTTCACACATTCACAAGTATGCTGATATACTGACCCATCATCAGTCTGCATGCAGGTGCACCATGCATCGAGAAGGATAGCCCGAAGCGATAGCCCGTGCCTCATCCTCAGGAGCCAGAAATCAAAAGAGATGCCAAGAGATGACATCTGTGCAAGAGTTTGGTTTTGTATATAAAAGGATGTAATGTATGGGAACGGGATCATTGTAATCTGTAAAGTTCTGAGAGAATGTAATATTGTATCAGAGAGAATCGAGAGCTTGTAATCTGTTCAAATGAAATCAATAAAGAGAAATGTTCTTGTTACCATTGTGTTTAATACTTGTATTCTGAAATATGTCCGCTGCTGCTTCAATTATTTGTGATACGTTCCGCTGCGTATTGTCAAACTTGTCTATCGTGTCTTGTTTCAGGTCTTGGCCTTGTGCAAGCGCAACTTAGGCTTGCACGGCATCACGCCTTAGCGAGGACGAACGGTCCCAAAGAGCCCGAAGCGAGGACGAAAGGGACTCTGCGGGATCGGGGCGTGACAGAATGGTATCAGAGCCACACGATCCTCTGGCCAATTTTGATTCAATTAAATTTGTACATGTCTTCTGATTGAAATTCCGTTGCCTACTCGATATCAATAATGAGATGAACGTTCCATACAAAAAGTCCGTAAATATTTTATGATGGTGAAGGATGAGGACTATCGCTGCTAAGGATATCGTAAGTTTCTCCTTAAGTTTCGAGGACGAAACTTCTTTTCGGTGGGTAATTATGTAGTGCCCCGCTCCGCAAAGGCACTAGATAAACAGAAAGATCGGATTGCTAGCTCTGCAACAGAAGACGATTAATCTGGGTGAGTGGACAAAGACTCATTTTATGATTCGCTTACGCCTTAAGAATCTGAGTTTTTGATTGAATGCTTTTGTTAATAACAAGACTGAAATCTTGAGTATGCTTAAAAGAGAACCTGCCCCTTGTCTGCTAAGAAAAGAGATCTGTATCCTTCCTGAAAAGAAGATGGAATTGTTTATGACTTGCTCGATTTATGCATGATTCATTTGATATCGCATGCGCATTGGGGAATCCACTTAGTGACGAGCTGAACCCTAGAGAGTCACAGCGGCTAGCGACGAGCTGAACCCATGAGAGTCACAGCGGTTAGCGACGAGCTGAACCCAAGAGCGTCACAGCGGCTAGCGACGAGCTGAACCCATGCGAGTCACAGCGGTTAGCGACGAGCTGAACCCGTGGGAGGCACAGCGGCTAAGATGGAAATGATTGTAGCTTTTCAAAGATGTGTTTTCAAAAGAATGTAAACTGACTAATGCATTCATGAAATGAATCTAGGTAAAGAGTAGCAAGATCACATCACAAGAAAATGTTTTCTCACTAAATGAACAGTGATCGTTTCAGAAAAATGTAGCTCCTTTGTTCACACATTCACCAGTATGCTGATATACTGACCTATCATCAGTCTGCATGCAGGTGCACCATGCATCGAGAAGGATAGCCCGAAGCGATAGCCCGTGCCTCATCCTCAGGAGCCAGAAATCAAAAGAGATGCCAAGAGATGACATATGTGCAAGAGTTTGGTTTTGTATATAAAAGGATGTAATGTATGGGAACGGGATCATTGTAATCTGTAAAGTTCTGAGAGAATGTAATATTGTATCAGAGAGAATCGAGAGCTTGTAATCTGTTCAAATGAAATCAATAAAGAGAAATGTTCTTGTTACCATTGTGTTCAATACTTGTATTCTGAAATATGTTCGCTGCTGCTTCAATTATTTGCGATACGTTCCGCTGCGTATTGTCAAACTTGTCTATCTTGTCTTGTTTCAGGTCTTGGCCTTGTGTAAGCGCAACTTAGGCTTGCACGGCATCACGCCTTAGCGAGGACGAACGGTCCCAAAAAGCCCGAAGCGAGGACGAAAGGGACTCTGCGGGATCGGGGCGTGACACAAAGTGCCATCAAAAAGCCACATTAAGCCTCAAAAGCCCATTAGCCCAAGCCCAAGCCCAAGCCCAAGTCCGAGCCCGAGCCCGAGTCCGAGTCCGAGTCCGAGTTCGAGTCCGAGTCCGAGTCCGAGTCGCTAAGCCCCTTCGGGGCTTAGCTCCAATCTATTTTCATTTTGGCCAAAAGTTGGTTTCTTATTCTCACCTCTATGTAAAATCCCTCCACATGGCACCCTCCATTGGGCCTCAACCCATGTGCATCTCTCTATTCCTTCATAAGTAATATATAGAGATACATATTGGTGTGAATTTCCGATGTGGGACTATCTTTTAACAATAGAATGTTGTGAACACACATAACACATAGAATAAAACACCAACAATCTCCCACATATCTATATATATATGAGTTAAGCGTTCCACATAATAACTGTCCATTATGCATTAGGATAGATGTTGCTGACGACTTGAATCTTCCCGTATGGGTTGAACAACAGTATGATACAAGAATGGACTACGCCTTGAATTCTGTACCACAACTGTAATTTTTCCCACTCACATAATGTAGTTATCTGTGCTTCTGGCTGCACATTAAAGGCCTTGTGCCAGCCTGGATTTCAATGTATGTATTTTGGACGTCTACAAATTTACCCTCAAGAAACGGCCTATTTTTCTATCCATACATTATAGGTGAGTTCTTTATTAAAGAGACATGGCATGAAGCGTCCAACGCTTCCTTTGCGGTGCTACGCCGCTATGACATGGCCTTAAGCCGAGGACCTTACCCCGAATCACCGGGAACCTCATCGTAGTGTCATACTACCCGTAGCATGAGGTATAGCCCCTTTGTAGTGCCAAACTACCCAGCATGAAGCCTTACGCTTCTGTGCGGTGTTACGCCGCTACGACATGGCTTGCAAGGCCGAGGCTTTATCCCTAGCCGGGTTTACCTCATTGTGGTGTCGCGCCACCCGTAATATGAGGAACACCTCCTCTTTGTAGTGCTGACTACATCCCTCTTTAATTCAATATACAGCATTAGGCCAACTGCCTATTTGCGGTGCTACGCCGCTGTGACTTGGCTAACATAGCCGAGGATTTACCTCTTTCGAGAACCTCATGGTGGAGTCACCGCCACACATAGCATGGAGTCACACTCCTTGTAGTGCTGTGCTACCATGCTTCCTGTAAAGCATAACAGACCTTCACTCAGTCTGAGAACTCATTAAGGCATTATGCCATCCTTCCCACAGGATCAATTTTCCGTAGAAAATTCATAGTAGACAACAGTGGTTCTGGGTCCGAAACCCTTCCATGTTTCGCAGAACAAGTACCCACTGTTAACTAATATTTTTCCAGTCAATAGTCCTCCCTTGAATCAAAAAATTAGATATCTGGTAGATTTCTCTTTGAACCAATAACATAAAATTTATTGATAGGATTATAATGACACAATATTAGAATGCCTTCAAACCCATCTTCCTTGCTGTGTCCTCGACCAGCTGTCGTTTGAGGCCTTTCGTGAACGGATCTGCCAGGTTCTCCTGACTCCGAACATCGATCACTGCAATGACGCCTCGTTTGATGAGATCGTTCACTGCTCTGTGCTTTAACCGCACAGTCCTCTTCTTTCCGTTAAAGAGTTCATTTGATGCTACTGCTGCTGCCGCCTGGTTGTCACAGTATATCGGGATTGCCGGTATCTGAGCTCCAACCACTGGAAGATCATACATGAGCTCCCGAAGCCACTCTGCTTCATCTGCAGCAGCATCCAATGCAAAGAATTCAGATTCCATGGAGGAACGAGATAACATTGTCTGCTTCTTCGATTTCCACGATATAGCAGCTCCGCCCAAGGCGAATATGAATCCACCTGTAGAATACTCGCTCTCCACCTCTGAACACCAGCTAGCATCACAGAAGCCTTCCACTACTGACGGATCTCCGCTGTAGTATAGTGCAAATGTCTGAGTCTTTTTTAGATATCTCATAACACGCTTCACAGCGTTCCAGTGTTCAACGCCTGGGTTGCTAGTGAACCGACTCAGCATTCCCACCGCAAAAGCTATGTCAGGCCTTGTGGCAGTAGTAGCGTACATCAAGCTTTCGATGACGCTGGCATACTCCAATTGCTTGACGCTTTCTCTCGAATTTCGCTCCAGCTTCTGATCACTCCGGTACGGTGTATCAATTATAGGAAGATCTTGATACCCGTATCGAGTGAGCATTTTCTCAATGTAATGAGATTGTGACAGTGCTATTCCCGTGCCTGTCCGGATGATCTTGAGTCCCAAGATAACATCGGCATCCCCCAAGTCCTTCATTCTGAACTTGGTCGAGAGAAATTTCTTTGTCTCTGTGACACAGCTTAAATCCGTACCTAGGATTAGCATGTCGTCAACGTATAGACAAACGATAACTCCTCTTCCGTCAGCAAACTTAGTATAGACACACTTGTCTGTTTCACTGACCTTGTAGCCATTTGACCTTATCACTTTGTCAAACTTTTCATGCCACATTTTGGGAGCTTGTTTCAAACTATACAGAGACTTCATCAACTTGCAGACTTTGTCTTTCAGACCTCTGACGACAAAACCTTCTGGTTGTTGCATGTAGATCTCTTCTGTCAGCTCGCCATTAAGGAATGCCGTTTTCACATCCATCTGATGTATCACTAGTTTGTGTATTGCTGCTAGAGCAATTAACAATCTGATGGTTGTCATCCGAGCTACTGGAGCATAAGTATCAAAAATAGTCGATCCCCTGTTTCTGAGCAAACCCTTTGGCCACTAGCCTGGCCTTGAATTTGTCGATGGTTCCATCTTCTTTCATCTTCTTCTTGAAGATCCATTTGCATCCGATGGGTCTTGCTCCTTCTGGCAGGTCAACTATCACCCATGTATTATTGGAGGTGATTGAGTCAATCTCATTGTCTATCGCCTCCTTCCAGAATACAACATCTCTGGTCTTCATCGCTTCATCATAGGTAAGCGGATCTGCTTCCACATGATAAGTGACGAAGTCATCTCCGAAGTCTTTCGGCCTCCTTACTCGCTTAGTTGACGGCTCAGCGAGTTCTGGTTCAACTGGTGTCTCTTCGACAATAGCTTTTTCTTGGACTACTGGTTCTTTAAGGACTTTTGTCTGCTTTGCACTCTCATCATTCTCCGAAAGATCCGCGAGAACAATATTTTTGTGCCTTGCAAACTTGTCTTCAAAATATTCAGCATCGCGAGATTCAATGATATGATTTGATTCTATATCAAGGAATCTCCGAGCATCACTCTTCTCGGCATAACCCAAGAAGATAGCCTTAGTGGTCCTAGTCCCCAGCTTCTGAATCTTCAGATCTGGGAGCTTCACGTAAGCCAGACACCCCCACACTCAAATGACATTCAAGTTAGGTCTGACTTTGAACCAGAGTTCATAAGGTGTTATGTCCGAAGTTGCATACGGTACTCTATTGAGAATGAAAGTAGCCGTTAATGCAGCTTCTCCCCAGAAGCTCTTTGGAAGACCCGCAGTCAACAGCATAGAGTTCATCATCTCTGTCAACGTTCTGTTCTTCCTTTCTGCTACTCCGTTGGATTGAGGAGAGTACGGAGCCGTCGTCTCATTTATGATTCCATGTTCTTTACAGAATGATGAGAAATCATGAGACCGATACTCCCCGCCTCGATCACTCCTTAGCCTTTTGAGTTGTTGTCCAGTTTGCCGTTCAGCCTCGGCCCTGAACTCCTTGAACTTCTCGAATGCTTCGTCTTTAGACTTGAGCAGGTAGACAAAAGTATACTTTGAGAAGTCATTGATGAAAGTAATAAAATATTTCATCCCGACTTTTGTAGAGAATTGCTTGAAATCACAGATATCTGAGTGAACCAACTCCAGAAGATCTGTGCTTCGATGGACCCTGTGAAAGGGTTTCCTTGTGATCTTCGTCTGAGCACACACTTCACATTTCTCTACCTTACCCCCACACTTGGAGATCAGTCCTAGGCTAGACATCTTGTTAATTCTTTTACAATGAACATGTCTAGCCTATTATGCCACAACTCAAAAGAATAGTTCAAAGTAGAAATAGCATTAATATCATTTTTCTGGGTTACAACAAGCTGAATTTTGTACATTTCTTCAGTCTGGAAAGCTTTTTCGAAGAATGTACCCTTCTTGGACATCACCATCTGGCCAGCATTGATGTCCATCCTCAAGCCTGCGTTACAAAGCAGGCTACCAGAGATCAGGTTCTTAGCAATTGCAGGAACATGCTTCACTCCTTGAAGCGTCAGAGTGTTCCCCGATGTGAGTTTCAGCTCCACCGTACCGATTCCCAGTACTTCAGCTTGTGCCTGGTTTGCCATTATGACTTTCTCGGAAGTTGGCTCATAGGAGTCGAACCATTCCTTGTCTGAGCAGACATGACATGTCGCACCAGTGTCTATCCACCAGTCCGAGTCAACCCCCACATTTGCAACCTGCGCTATCATTGCAACCAGATTAGTAACCAAAGAAACCTTACTAGGCTCACCTTTTTCTGGTTCCTTGCAGTCACTTTTGAAGTGGCCCTTCTTGCCACATTTGTAACAAGTCACATGGGACTTGGACTTCTGATTCTTGAATGAAGGACTATTCACTTTCAGATTAGTGAAGTCCTTCTTCTTCTTGTGAGGAGAAGCCGCCTGCTTCCCCTTGTACTCTCTGGTTTGGACCAGATTTGCTTTCGCCAGTTGTTTGGACAGAGAATCCATCTTCTGTTGAGAGCGCATCTCGTCCTCAACATGGATCTCTTGCAGGAGATCTTCCATACATATATCCAGCTTCTTGCGGTGCATCCTTGCATAGAAGTTGCTCCAACCCGCAGGAAGTTTAGAGACGATTCCTCCAACGACAAACTTGTCGACAAGAGGCATCTTCTCGTCATCCAACTTTTGGCGCAGCTTCAGAAACTCCTTTACTTGGGGCAGCATAGCATTCTCATCTTCGAAGGTCCACTTGTGGTATCTTTCAACCAAGAAGATCTTGGACCGATTCTCGTCATCTTCGTACAATTTCCCCAAGGAGTCCCAAATCTCTTTGGCAGAATTCTTCTTGGAATAAGACTATGCCAGAGAGTCTTCCATGCTATTGAGAATCAACAGTTTACATATACTGTTTTCTCTAATCCATTTTGCCTGCTTGGACTTAGCAGCTGCAATAACTTCTGCGGTTCCGGTTGTTGGAACGATCGGTTCTTCCTCATTCAGCACGTGATCAACTTCCACGAGTTGAATGTTTAAGGTTACTTTCCGTTTCCAGATTTGAAAATGTTCGCCGTCGAATTTCTCCAACTTGTTAAAGTCGGTATTGACGAGCGATGCACGTGAGTTATCCATCTTTTCGATATAACTTTGAGATTGTTAGTCCCTCGGCGAACAATCGATGGAAAAAACACGTTTTCAGAAACTATTGTAAAGACAATGTTTCCAGCAACAACACCCTAAAGATGGTGATGTTGTATTACGAGAATCTAAAGAGATTTCGTAATATTTCTCGAAGGCAACAGAACCGTATAACTTCTAAAGAGAAGCGACGGTATTCTCGAAGACAACAGAACCGTATAACTTCTAAAGAGAAGCGACGGTATTCTCGAAGGCAACGGAGGAAGAAGAAAGCCTGCTGGGGTGAAAGATCACCGGCGCTCAAAGCTATATCCGCCTTACCGACAAGCCTCCAGGAACCAGCAAGTTCGAAGAGAACTTTAGAACGCTGGCCAAAAATGTCGACGACTCCTCGGAATAGCAGCAGCACTTCTCTCTCTCTCTGGAAATTCTCTGATTATTTTCTGTAACCTTAGAGAGAGGAGATGCTTCTGATATTATAGACACGAGATGGGCTTTTCAAATTCTGAACGCATGCCCTGGTTTAATGCCAGATCCGGATTTTCTGGATCTGAGCCATCAAAAAGCCACATTAAGCCTCAAAAGCCCATTAGCCCAAGTCCGAAGTCCGAGTCCGAGTCGCTAAGCCCCTTCGGGGCTTAGCTCCAATCTATTTTCATTTTGGCCAAAAGTTGGTTTCTTATTCTCACCTCTATGTAAAATCTCCCCACATGGCACCCTCCATTGGGCCTCAACCCATGTGCATCTCTCTATTCCTTCATAAGTAATATATAGAGATACATATTGGTGTGATTTTCCGATGTGGGACTATCTTTTAACAATAGAATGTTGTGAACACACACAACACATAGAATAAAACACCAACATAGATATATATATATATATATATATATATATATATATATATATATATATATATATATATATTTTCAATTGCACAATTTGCACAAATATATATATATATTTTCAATTGCACAATTTGCACAAATACACAGCTATATTTGTACGTCAATCACCAATATTACATAGCAATATCTTCTTACATGCACTTAAAAGAAGAAATTGACACAAATTAACACCACCTTAGTAGAAAATTACATAACATTGACTTAAATAACAACACACAAATTGCCATTGGAGATTCTCAGAAATCTTCGTCCCTGGGAATAGGCTCGTGACGGCTCCTGACGATAAAGATTTGGTCATAGACGAACCCGGCCAGGACACCGCCAACAATAGGTCCGACCCAATAGACCCAGTGGTCGGTCCAGACCCAACTTGCCAGGGCCGGCCCGAACGACCTGGCCGGGTTCATGGACGCGCCGGAGAACGGCCCTCCTGCGAGAATGTTGGCCCCGACGACGAGCCCAACGAGGAGGGGGCCGAGTCCGCCGGTAACTCGGGTCTTGGGGTCGACGATGGTGGCGTAGACGGAGAACAGGAGGGAAAAGGTCAGGACTATCTCCATGATCACACCTTGGGCCGCATCCATACCCGCTGCAAGAGTGTGCACTGGCGTATCCTGTATCGGACCAGTCGAGATTAAGACATGCGACACACAATAGATTCGATTCGCAATTGATCAAAACTAAACCGAAACGAATAATCCAAATCAAAAAAACCAAATAAAAAAAAAATCAAAATTATAAAAATATAAAATCGAAATCGATTCGCAATTGATCAAAACTGAACCGAACCGAATAATCGATTCGATTTATTAGGTTTGTTTGGTGAGATTATTTTTTATTTTTTAATGGGTTGAATCCAAAGTTAGGATCATTGTTAAATTATATTAAAAAGTGTAACTTTTATACACACATTTGTTGTATTTTAAAATTATGTCCGATGTTTGACTATATAAATTACTAAAATTGGACTTCAAAACATACAATAAAATTATTATTTTTCTAAATATACATTTTTTAATCATAAAATACAAATATAATTGAGGATATTTGCCTAAAGTTTGATTTGATTTTCAATTTTGGACCGAAATTCAAATCCATACCTAAAATAGAATATAAAAAAATTGTATTTACAAAACTGAAATCGAATCGATTTTTTTCAAACCGTTATTCGGATCGGTTTTTAGTCCAAATCGAATAATGCTCAACCCTATAGTATACTTTTTTTCCATTAATTAATGTGAAGTTTTTAAAAGATAAGGTCTGCTCTTGTTTTGGAATACTACTAATATCAAGACTTCGTCTAAACTCACATTGGAATCGAAGTCCACTATTTCCCTCTAGTGCTTGGCATCACCCATTGGTGGCACGTGAATATGTTGGAACTAGTTTCAATTATATAGTTACATTTTATCATGTTTGTTTAAACTTTTATTTCTAGAACTCTAGCCAGGCTAGTGTTTTGGAAACGTCCCATCTGAGCTTGGAAATAGACTGACATTTTTTGGGACGACATACTTGTGGAATAAAAATTGTTGGCTTCCGAGTTTGGCACCAAATAAATAAATTTCAGGCAACGTACAATCCATAGAGGGCAGTTAATTGATACTAGAAAGTGAAATTGGTTTACTCACCAGTCCACCGGTGAGGTACCGGAGCAGGAGGGAAGCCAGCGTAGATCCCAACAACTGGGCAAGGATGTACAGCAACGACCTGAACAAGGTAATATGGCCACCGACGGCCAGTCCCAGCGTCACCGCCGGGTTGAGGTGTCCGCCGGATATGTGCAGTCCGGCCGATATCATCACCGCCACCACCAGGGCGTGGGCCAGCGCCACCGCCGTCAGCCCCATTATCGAGTCGGCTCCTCCCACCATCTTCCCTGCACAAATTATATAAATATATATTTTTTCTCGACAAGTTAGCATTAAATTTTGAGCGCTGCTATCTTGCCCGCAGGCGGCCAGCCTGTCGTCGTCACGTATCGTCGTGACATTAGCAGGTCAACCGGCGTGGAATTCATACAAATAGAGGGGCAATGGGATTCGGCCATGCAAGCAAACGGACCAGCCGGTCTGCGGACAAGTTAGCATTTTTTTTTTTGAGTGATGCTATATGTACCTCCAAAAACTCTATCACTCCATGTCCCTCTGCCACGTGGCACTCTCTTATTGACCCAAACAAATAGGAGGAGTTGGAGGAAAACATAAGCAAATAGAAGAGGAGCACGTGGCGAAAGGACATGGAGGGATGGAGTTTTTGAGGTACATAAAGTATTTTTCTAATTTTTTAAAGAAAAATAATATTTTGTCTGCGGTTTGTGACCGTGGACGAAATCGTTTTTTTTAAAATAAAACTCCATTAACATTAAGAAGAAATATTATTGGTCCATGTGACGAAATCGTTGGCCCACGTGACCGTCAATTATTGGGTCCCCCTACAATTATCGGGTTCCATCCTCTTTAAATCCGGACTAGAAGGCTAATAAAAGGTTGCAACGTAACTCACGGTCATAAACTGTGGACAAAATAGCGAACACTCGGACCGAAAAGGATTATCTATACCTGCGGTCATGGCGGCCCCAACTCCAGCAAAGACGAAGAGGAAGGTGAGGACGACCTCCGCGAGGACCGCGCGGATGCAGTCGGGCTCGGAGGCCTCCCTGTGGTGTCCGACCGCTAGCTTCGCCATCTTCCTCACTTCCGACGAGATCAGGAACGAATGGCTCGGAGGAAGTACCAACTCTTTTTGTTTTCTCCGAGTGATTGGAGGGGGTCTCTATTTGTAGAGAGTTAAAACGGAGAGGAACGTCGTGAGAGTCTAGATCCCAGTATATCCCTAGGAAGCACGAGGAAAGTGTATTTTAGTGGCGAGTGGCCTCGGAATGAACTGTCATAGGAACAAAATAATGCAATATTTCTCATCAACTTTATGTAATTGACAAGCCCTGACAGCCACTTAGGTGGAGGTGGACACATGATAGAGATTCCTGCTGCAGCAGGAAAATCTCATGCATACAAACTCAATCATCCCGGATGGTCAGACATGAGCGAAAAGATTATAATCTAAATAAGGTGGTAACAGAATTCCTAGCGGGATGGGCTGGAACAAGAAGTGGTCTGACGAAGTTGGGGGTTTATCTAAACAATTATGCTATTTGGCTTTCAAAATATTTGAATGATATTATTTTTTATTATGTGACATCTGATATGGCAGCTGACATGACAAATTTTAATCCAAAACATTAATTACTTTTTTTAATATTAATATTAATGTTAATGATAATATTAATATCAATTTTAATGTTAAGATTAATTTTAATATTCATATTAATGTTAATTTTAATGTTAAGCTTAAATTTAATGTTAAGATTAATCTTAATGTTAATTATCATGTTAATTTAATATTAATTTTAATTTTAATATTAATTTTAATGTTAAATTTTGTCATGTCAGCTGCCATATCAACAATCATGTCATATGTCACATAATGGAAGATGACATCACTCAAATATTTTGGGAGCCAAATAGTATTTTTGTTATCTAAATGAGCAATGCTAGAATTATAACCAAATAAGTTAACACCATTTACAACCGTCCACGTAACGGTTGACAATTGGATTCCCTCTTTTCATGAGGTGCAGGGAGGAGGGAAGACAATTGTCGACCGTCACGTAAACAGTTATAAATGGACTGCAACACATTTGGTTGTAAATGGACAGACACGTCTAAACGAGTTGCAACTTGTGCCAGTTTAATTTTAGCACGATTACCATGGTGTCACTTGACTAGCCATGTCACTAGGTACTGCGCAGACATTTCTATGATTGGTCACTTTTTTTTTTTTTCTGTCCGTGGATTGTGGTCTAGTGGTAGCAACGGAGGTCCCGACGCAAAAGGCACAGGTTAAGGAAACCTCAATTTAATTTTTCAACTTTCTTTCTTTTTCTGTTGAAGGGATGCAATTGGTGGCAAAGGTTTGTGGAATTGGCTTTAACGTCCGTTTCCTCGGTCCATCCGATCTCATTCTCCATGCTCTTGTGCCACAGGAAATATGGAGACGCAGACAGCGATGCTTTTGACGACGGAACAGTTGTTTATTCATTTATTGCAAGAGAGAGGTCTGATTGCGCCAATGCTCTACTGTCCATCATCACTAACGCACTAGCTTCCAATGCTTATAATACTTCCTAGTGATGACGACCACCAACTGCGTGCCAATATGCGACTATTGTGATATGATGATGTCCATCGACAGTATAATATTTCTAAATTACATGTGCTATCAAATTAAGTAGGATTAAGTTTTAGAAATTATAAGTTTCTTATAAATACTTACCGACAAGGCCGGTCCAAAAAATTGAATTGTTCTATTTGAGACTAATTTTGATTATTCCTGAATTTTTATTGTGAGTCCATCCTACGAAATCACATTGAGTTTAAAAATTGTCGAGCTGTCCAAATTTAAATTCTTGTCGAACTTATCTGTGGACCGGGTCAACAAGACCTACGCTACGCTATAATATTTCTCAAAGTAGGAGTTAACTCTCATCTGCGCCTTGTGACACGACAGTAGGATCACAGTACTTCAGTTTAAAACTTTCTTACTTGTTCGCTAATTTTAATTGCAATCAGCACTGCTATATGTATAATATCCATATTGTGTCACGTCTCATTTGTTTGCCAAAGTTATTGGTGGCTGACGTAGCAACCACGAAGAAACAGCTTCTAAATTATTGAAGCGTGGCTCAATTATTCATTCAGCCAGTTGGGAGCTAGAGTTCGTTTACTTTGACAAACCAATGTGGAGGAGATGCGCATAGCAAGCATTTCAACGTGGATTGTTGTGAATATTCTAGATTTTTCTTTTTTTTTATATACAACTAACACACACATACATAAATATACGAGTAAATACACTTTTTTTTATAGTATAATAAGAATATTATTCAATTATAGTTAAATATATTTTTTTAACTCATGTGGTTAAGGTATGAGGTATTATTCTTGCTTGTTTGAGTTTGATTTCCCATGATGAACATATATAACAAATTAAAACTTTTATCAACAATTTTTTTACATAATTTATTTTTTTTAAATTATATGGTTGATGATATATATATGGCTTAGACGGTTCAATCTTGAACCGTTTTGAAGTGGAGGTTCGCATCGGGAGTCCCGCGAGAACCCCGTCATCCTCGACTGTTGGAATGAATGGGCGCGTCGCGAGCCCCCCGATCCGATGGTGAAGGGGGCGGGGCTCCTCTCGCAAAATTTATATATGCAAATGACCTCTAGTCTAGCGGTTAAGAGAGATGCATGCGGTCCAAGTGGTCGGAATTCGAGTCCCAGTGGATGCGTGTTCACCACAATTACCCATTGCTTCAAAAAACAAAAACAATATATATATATATATATATATATATATATGGGAGCGGATCAAAAGTCTCCCTTAGAAAGTCCCCCAAAAAACCCCCTCACTCTAATTCGTAATATTAATGTTAATATTAATGTTAATGTTAATATTAATGTTAATATTAATGTTAATGTTAATATTAATTTTTTTTAAATTTTTTTTTATATTAATGTTAATGTTAATGTTAATGTTAATGTTAATGTTAATGTTAATATTAATGTTAATGTTAATATTAATTTTAATGTTAAGTTTAATGTTAATTTTAGTATTTAATGTTAATATTAACATTAATATTAATATTAACATTAATATTAACATTAAATTACGGATTAGAGTGAGGGGGGTTTTTGGGGGGCTTTCTAAGGGGGACTTTTGATCCACTTCCTATATATATATATATATATATATATATATATATATATATATATATATATATATATATATACTAGTCTACATGTACGTACTTTGTACGTATTTTAATTAGAATATCATAAGGCCATTTGTCGTCTCTTCGTCTTTTTCATGTGATTATTCATGTGTGTGTGTGTGTGTGTGTTTTCTTTTTACAATGCCAAGAGATTCAAAGTACAAATTTTGTTTTTTTTTTATAATTTTCTATTGAAAATAATAATCTTTGGAAAATGGTAAGGATAAAAATTTTTTACCATTGGAACATGAAAAGTTATATGGTAAAAGAAAACTTTCATGCAAACTTTATTACTTTGACTCTTAAACATAAATAACGTGCAAGTTGACATAATAACATCATATTTATAATATACTAAAGGGTATTTTAGGAATTCAAAAGTTTTACCAGCATATTTTTCTATTATATATACTAGTAGATGATCTCTAGCCTAGTGGTTAAGAGAGATGCATGCGGTCCAAGTGGTCAGGAGTTCAAATCCAAGTGGGAGCGATTCCAGAAACATGTCACGTGTGTGTGTTTTCTTTTTACAATGCCAAGGAATTCGAAGAACGATTTATTTATTTTTTTTAATTTTCTATTGAGAATAATAACCTTTGAAAAATGGTAAGGATAAAAAAATTTATTACCACTGGAACATGAAGAGTTATATAGAAAGATGAGACTTCATAGCATGCGAACTTTATTGCTTTGACTCTTAAACATAAATGACATGCAAGTTGACATGATAACATCATGTTTATAAAATACTTAAAGGTATTTTAGGAATTCAAAAATTTCACCACCAAAAAATTCTGTTATATATACTAGTCTACATGTACGTGCTTTGCACGTATGTTAATTAGAATATATAAGGTCAGCTGTCGTCTTTCCATCTTTCCTAGGTAACTATTCATGTGTGTTTGCTTTATATATACAATGCCAATAGATTTCAAGTATGAATTTTGTTCTTTTTTTTAATTTTTAATTTAGAATAATAACCTTTGAAAAATAGTAAGGACATAAAAATTTATTACCATAGAAACTTCATATAGCATACAAACTTTATTGCTTTGACTTTTAAATATAAATGACATGCAAGTTGACATGATAACATCATGTTTATAAAACAGTTAAAGGTATTTTAGGAATTCAAAAGTTTCACCACCATGTTTTCTTATTATATAGTAGAATATATATATAAACAAGACATTGTCTTGTGGCTCATGCCACATAGGAGCCATCTTAGATTCACAACATTTAACAAGACAATAGGGTTGGAGATGCTCTAACACAAGAAATGTTGTCGTGATCTATACATGTATAGTAAATGTATTATGATGATGTTATTCCACCATCAGAAATGTTGGCTTGATTTTTAGATATTGAATTAATGGATTTTTTCTTTCTTTTTTTCTTTTTTTCTTTTTTTACTTGTGGTTCGGGTTGATGAATTCGTTCTTCTTTGATCACTTTTTCTTTTTCACCTCCATATATGATCACAATTGACCACAATGAGTGGCAGAATAACCGTTCGGTTTTATTCGGACGTCAAACTTAATTGAAAACTAATAAATATTTTAACATACTTTTAGGATAGATAAATTTTATCCGCTAAAGTTAGATTCCAAAAAATATTTTAGCAGATAAGTTTGTGAGTTGTGACCTAGTGGTAGCAACGGAATCTCCGACGCAAAAAATACAAGTTCCTATTTCTCTTTGACATTTGTCGAGTCGGAAAAAAATGACACACAATTTTTTATTAGCAGATTACTCTAACTAATCTTTTTTTTGACTCAACTATTCCAATTTATCCTTACTTGCCTATATACTTCTTCTTTTTTAACAGAACTATCATGTTTTTTTTTTTCTACTTTATCCAAGATCTTGGTATATATGCATTTAAATATTTTAATTGATTAGATACTACTATATTAAAATATTATTGTCTAATCATTCGTCTTATGTTAAAATAAATTTTGTTTATTATTAATATTTTTTTATTGTATAACGGAATGAATTTTAATTCGAATGGTTTTTTTTTTCTACGTTTGTCCTCGCTCACTCTATTTAATTTTGATCGTTACCAACCATTTACAACAAAATGAGAGAGAGAGAGATGCATCATATGGACTGAAATCACGAAAGTTAGTGGTTGTGTGTGGTGGTGGTGGTGTGTGTAGCCCACACAGCCCGAGTATAATTATGAATTTTTTCTTCCGTGAATTCTAGAAGCGTGACTAAATTTTTTTTTTTTAATAGAAAGAAAATGGGAGACAAGTCAACCCAGAAAATATATAACAAAATTACAATATACCTCACGAAGTAGATGACTCAAATATTATATGAACAATAATGGGGAAGGTAGTTGAACATAATAATCATGAAGGTTTTAGTTATCATTTAGTCAACTCTTGAATTGAAATGCCATTGAGAAAATAAAATTTTAGAGCATCGATACTAGATGGGGCCCAAAAATATATTTTGAGGCACAAATTTATAATAAAAAACAAAAGTGAAATTAATTGGATTTGATAAAATTTGAGATCCATGTGTCATTTTCTTTTATTTATTTTTTTAAATATAAAATTTCATATCCTTAAATTTGGACTCCAAATTAAGCATTAATACTATATAAAATAAGTTCCTACATTCTGAATGTACAAATTATGAGGCTTGTACTATAGCTCATGTGGCTGGTACGAAACCATCATGGAACTCTAATTGAACTTTATTATTCTACAAAACGGACTCCTACATTCTGAATCTAGAATCTAGAAATTGGGATGAGCCTTACTATTGATGCTGGAGCATCAATAGTAGATGGACCTTGAAAATGTATCTTAAGGTCTAAATTTATAATTAAAAATAAATATAGAATGAGTTGGGTTTGTATAAAAATAATAAACAAATAAAATTTGAGTCAAAATGAGATGAATGGATATAGACGCACGTGTCATTTTGCTTCTTTTTTTCTTCCAAAAAATAATTTTAAATCAACAATCTAGAAATTGTGACTCTAAATTTAAGCTTTACTATTCTACAAAACGAGTTCCTATATTCTGAATGTAGAAATACTGAGGTCCAGACTACAGCTCATGTGGCTAGAATATGACTATCATGGGATTCCAATACTATTCTATAAATTGGACTCCTACATTCCGAAATGGGATGAGTCTTCCTATTTATGAACTATGTTTGTTAAACAATGACATCACGTTATTTTGTTTATGAATTAGATAGCTAAATAGTACGACATCTCCTTGATATATACCTTGTCAATAACATTGTTCTTCTTCTTTTTTTCTTCTTGGTCCTAACTATCATCCAAGCCTTCTATCATCAAAATGGAAACATAAATGAAAAAAATAAACTGTGATAGACTATCTGCATGTATATTCTTATCGATGTTAAATATATAGTCAAAATAATTATGAGTAAGAGCATCGAAGATTGTCATAAAACATAGTCAGTCATTTGCTCATGGCCGTCTCGTGGAGTTCTGGAGCGCGCGGAGTACGCGGGGTGCGCGTACGAGTCGACGATGAAAAAGTCAGTTCGGACAAGATTCGTACGAAGAGTCCGAAGTGAAATGACGACCGGCTAAAAATCGGGTGCGGAGGACACACGATTTTATTGAGACCGCACGTGCTGGAGAAAAAAAAATTATTATTATATAGGATATTAAAAAATATCTTAGAAATTTGTTAATATATTAAATGGACACTATTTTTTGACTTCTTTTTTTCACTTCCCTTTTTGGGAAGAGGTGAACAATTTACTCAAATTTTAATTTTTTTATATTAAGAGAACAAAGTTAGTTCTACACCCTCTCTCTAATTCTCTCTTAAATGGTCGGTCGAAAAAGATATTCTAAAAATCCTTAAATATAGTTATTTTATTAAAATCTTTGCATCTCTGAAAAAAAAAACATAAACTTAATGGCTAATTATATATACTTTATATATAAACAATAAACCATTTATTTATTTATTTGTCGAAAAAAAGTATATTTATTTTATTATTTTATTCTTAAAAAAAGCTTATAAAGTACGTGTATGCAATGCTTGAGCGCTATATAGTCGGTCTCATAAAAAAAAAAAAAAACATTTGCACTAAAAAATTTAAAAATTAATATTATAGTACATATGAGGGCTTAATATAACACTTCCGCATACGACATCATTTTGTCTTAGGTCGGCCTTATGCCCTACTCATGTACACTGTATATATATTCATGAAGTTGTTGGTAACTTATTTCATATTCTATAACGGATAATTAGTGTGTAGATTCTTAATTTGTATTAGTTTAGAATTTAATTTCTGATATGTTCAATTAAAAAGTTTAGATTATTATTTTTTATTTTTTAATTGTATCGTTCTTTCCAGCATATGTTGGTTGATGCCCTTTTATAAAATGAAAAAAAAGGGATTATTTTGTATTAGAACCTCACATAATAATAGATATTAGAATTTCGATTTTGAAATTGTCCAATATTAGATTTTAGATTTCAAAATCACTGTTCATTAGCCTACGTGAACAGTGATTTCGAAATTCAAATTCTAACGTTGGACAATTTCGAAATTTAAAATATAATATCAACTATTATGTGGGACCCCAATATATTAAATATCCCAAATAAAATTAAAAATAAAAATAAAAATTAAGGTCCAAACTTTAAACTCTAAATATATATAAAATTCATATGAAATTTTGGATCTAAACATTAATCCTATTATATGAAGTCAATATATATGATGAGGACGGCTCAACTAAATGATAAAATTGTGATGATGATGCATGATTGTGACTAATGAGACAAGCTGGATCCTAGGACCTATTTTATTCCTTTTTATGCATGGGGGAGCCTATATTCTAATATGTTCCCATTGCCTCGTTTGGTTTGCGGAATCTTTCGGTTGAAAAAAAAAGTAATTATTTTTTTATGTTTGGGTGTCCAAAGAATTAAGAAAGAAAGGAAAGTAATTTCCAATAGAAGAAAAATTAGAAAGATAAGTAATTTCATCCATCCAAAAAAAGAATCACTTTTTCACATTAAAGTATTTATTTTTTTTCAAATTTTTTGGCATTGTCAAACATCAAAAAATAAAATAAATAAAAATTAAAGTTTTCCAAAGAAAATAAAATGCTAAGGAATTAATTTTCTTTTCCTTCCAATCCGCAAACCAAACGAGGCACATAGGTACAATCATACGAAAAATCCTACCCCAGTTTTGATGTGAACCCTTTTAGTCGTTTTCACAATGTCAACTAAGGAAATGCTCATTACAAATGGTTACATTGTCATCGTCACCATCAGTATCACTATATCATCATCATCGGCATCACCCAACCCAAATAGGAGTGATGATTCGGTTTCAACTCAATCGGATTAGCCAAATTCAAATAAACTAAAATTCTAAAAATACATAATCGAATCGAATTAGCCAAAATCGAAATCAAACTGAACCGAATAATAAATTGGTTTGTTCGATTAATATTAATGGGTCGAACCCAGAGTTAGGATCGATAATTTTTTTGAATTCGAACCGAATCTTTTATTCAATTTAGTTTGATTCGATTTTCGGTCCAAAACCTAACAGTGCTCACCCCTAAACCCAAACCCTTCCGGCTTTTCTCTCCTCTCATGACCGAACCAAATTTCATTCTAAAAATTACAAGGAAGTAATGTCATTAGCTACGCAAACTGCAATCATGTGGAGAGTGCTGTACTGAGTTCCAGCTTTAGCAAATTTTAATTGAAAAACCCCGTAAAACAAGTTTAAATGCACTTAAAATTAAAATTTGTCAACAACACAATTCTTAAAAAATAAAAAAAATATCCTTTTACACAAGTGCCGACTTACAAGCTGCAAGCATTGATGCAGGAAAAATAGGACAAATGTTGTCAGCCGACCCATTCAACTTTTTTCTTCTTTTTATATATATATATATATATATATATATATATATATTTATTTATTTATTTTTGAAGCAATGGGTACTTGTGGCGAACTCGCCTCCACTGAGGCTCGAACTCCCGACCACTTGGGCCGCATGCATCTCCCTTAACCACTAGGCTAGAGGTCATTTGCATTATATATATATATATATATATATATATATATATAATTTTTTTGAGGTAAAAGATAGTTTTTTTTCATACATATAAATTTATTTTATAATAAAAAAAGCTAAAATTTTAAAAAAATATTTACACTCACAACACAAATCCTTCCTCTCTCAATACTCCCTCGTGAGTCGATGTCTACTGAATTATTTATAGTCTCTCTCTCTCTCTCAAGTCTCAACTGTTGACTCAAGAAACACCTCTAATTTTATTTGATTCATGTTCTAATTCGTTCTAATTGATTCCTAAATGCATCATTGTCCTAATTTGCCCTAATTGATTCCTAATTCATTCTTGCCCTAACTTGTGTTTGCCATAATTAATTTTGTCGCAATTTGCTTTTGTTCTAATTGATTTGTATTTTTCCTAATTGACTACTCCCTTATTGTGTAATTTTGTTTTAGTGATTTGTTTCCTAATTTACCTCTCTCTTTTTTTTATTGTTGAAATATAATGCTGTACGTGTTATAGTTTAGGTATTTTAAAAAACAACTTTATGTACATTAATCATTTTCAGTGATGAGAAGGTTATCAAGAATATACTTTCCTCATAAGCTAAAAAATTCATTTCCTAAAAAATGATAGAAAAAATGAGAGGAAGAATGTAGGCTCATATTAATTAACAATTATACACCATATGAATTGTCTTATTTTAAAATTTTTCATAAAGTCAAATGGTAAATAAATATTTTTAATTGATGATATAAATTGTAAAACCTATATTTTTTCATTTTTTTAATTTTTTTTTTTCGTAACAGACAGTCTGGTGCATCTCTCATCTTTTCCATCCCACCTGCCAAACATAAAGTAATGAAATAATCTTTTATTTTCATATAGAAGAAAAATATATCCTACTCACTTTTTTCTTCCTTTTATTTTTTCGTCATTTCTATCAAACGGAGCCTAAAGTTTATCAAGAATACACCACGATTTGGTCATTTCTAAATTCCATTCTAGCAGGATTCCGAGACTTTGTCGACTTTCCAAAAAAAAGGCAAGTACACCACGATTTGGATTATACTTTGTATTTTTGTCTTGCATTATTTTCTCATATTGGACACTTGATTGACACGAATTTATTGTACCTTGATTGTGTTTATTGATTGTGAGTCGGGATTGAAAAAATACTTAGTCTATATGTGATCAACCTCCTTAGTGTAATATTGTGAACCGTATTCTATTGTACTATTGTGATACCAGCCGGTCATATATTAGACTAGTATTTCAAATTTACTTGTGTATTGATTGTCTTTGTTCATTGTTTCAGTTTATTGTTCCAAAATAAATTCTAATCCAGAGATAAGGTGATCCACCAACTAGAAATTCCACGGGTCAAACGATGTCGTTAAAATTTCACTTTGCAATAGATCCGCAAAGACTCAAAAAATCATCGTTACAGGCTCGTCTATTATAAAGCACTAATATATATAGCTTTCTCAGAACCGACTGTAGTACTACCAAAATTTTGCTGCCGCCGCCGCCGCCGCCGCAGCAGCAGCACTCGTTGCTTCTTTTCTTTCCGACGAATTTGCAACTACATAAAGAAGATTTAGAGTAGGAAAGTATATATCTCTCTCGATATACTTTGGAAGAATTAAATATGCAAATAACTTATCAAATATTATCTCCATTAATTCCAGCTATGTTACATATAAGAAGGTTGGCCAATATTATCAGTGCAAACAGTTTCTAAGTGGACTATGTAGAGTTCAAAACTTGAGTAGAAGGCAGCCGTAGCCACACGAGGGACTCGGTTGCAAACAAGCCCAAGCATCAAACCTGCAGAAGACGGGATGGGCACGGGTCGGGCCGGGTCCAAATTTGTTGGATCCAGATCGGACCCGTTACTTGACGGGACGGGACGGGACGGATCCAAAAAATATTGGATCCGGACCGGACCTGACCCGTTTGAAACGGGTCCGAAACGGGTCGACCCGTGGGTCCAAACGAGTCCAAAAAAAAGTTTAAAAAATTCTATAATAGTAAACATTTACATATGCTATATTGTCTATAAGAACAAAACAAGTCTAATGTCTTCCCAAACTTCTAGAATTTGTTTAGTAACCAATAAGATATTCTATTATGTAAAGACTATAATAACAAAAAAATGCTAAAAATTGATAAAAAAAATATACTCCTAGAAACGGGTCGGACCGGGACCCCGTTTATTTTGAAAATAGGACCCGTTCCGACCTGTTAATGTCACACGACCCGTCCCGTTTAAATTTTAAATTTTAAAAACCGGTTTGCTTAGACATTTTACGGTTCGGATCGGGTCGAAACCGTGGATCCTAGAACCGTATGTCCACCCCTAGTTGGAACTACAATGTACGGACAAGGAATGAAGAAGCACAATGTACTTGTGTAATACCGATTTCCAACCACCAGGAAGCAAGCAGTAATTTTTTTATCGCGTTTCATTCGCAGGATCAAGACCTTAAAAAAAAAGTCATTCATTTTTCGTGTTTCATGCCAAATAAAATAAAAGAATTCACTTTCTCATCAATTTGGAAAAAAAAGGGCTTTCCAAATCCAAATCATATATATATATATATATAATAGATAATATAATATAATATAATAATGGCGACATGCGATCCTAGGGCATCTCTAGAACTAGGGTTTCCCGTCTGGGACCCAGGTCTCAACGGAGAAGATAGTCAGGAAGTAGGCGGAGAGGGCCGTACGGAGGCTGGGGGTTGGACCACGGTCCATAGGAGAGGACGTGCTCGTGGGGCGGGAGGAGGACCGTTCCAAAAGGTGGCCGCTACTCCTCCCCAGAGAAGAGTGGTGGACAATGGCGTTAGGGAGACTCAGCAGAGAAGTCAGATTTGGCGGGTGATGGCGACGAGACCGCAACCAGCGGTCACCACTGCGGTTGCCCTACCGCAAGGGAGCCAGGGGTCGAGCCCCACGATGATTACGAATCAGGATAAAGGGAAGGCAACTATCGAGGCGAGTATACAAGGCAAATCGTAGGCAGACTTGGTTGGCAGAGAGTCGACAGGGGGAAGGGGACAGATGCATTACGTGGCTCCGACGAAGGTGGGGAACGGACTTCGAGCGTCATTCACCAAAGAAGACATAGTCGAGACAATTGAATATTGGAAAAATACAGTAATCCTGTATGTTCTCGGAAACCGACCTTTCTACCATCATATTAGGGCGTATGTTGAACGGGTCTGGCGGCCGAAAGGAAGCATAGAATTCTTCTCCCGAAGCATTGGGTTCTATTTTCTCTGGTTTGGCATGTAAGAGGTTATGGAAAGGGTATTGCAAGGGGGACTTGGACGTTTGATGGGCGACTAATTATGATGAAGGCTTGGACCCCGGCCACAAGATGTGAGAGGGAAGTCCTCCGATCAGTCCCGATTTGGATTCGATTCCCTGAACTCCCCCTTTTGTACTGGAGTAACCAGATGATAATGAAGCTTGCAAGTTTAGTGGGCACTCCTATTAAAGCTGATGAACGTACCACGTCTAGGGCGATGATGGGTTTTGCTAGAGTGTTTGTGGAGATCGAAGCGGGGAAGGAGTTGCCGTCGCACATTGAATTTGAAGTTCCATCTGGATAAGTATTCATACAAAGGGTGGAGTACGAATGGGTTCCTCCAGTTTGTCCGCAGTGCAAGATGTTTGGTCATCCTCCCGAGGAGTGCAAGTTACCGAGGGAAGAAGGGGCATGTAGATTGTCACGCCCCGATTCCGTAGAAACGATAGTCGTCCCCCAGGCGTGATGCCGTGCGAACCTAAGTTGCGATCGCACAAGGCATAGTCATAAGGTTATCCGAAACACAACATCAAGTTAGAGTACGCAGAGAAATTGAATGACACATTTGAAATAGAAATAGACTTTTTCATTGATGATAATAAAACTTTACATAGACTCCTTTACAATCATTGTCGCGTGGGCTACAACATGACTCGACTTACAAAATGAACGTCGATGAGATAGTGTTCCACACATTACACCCCTTTATACAAGCAAAAACCATTACACATTTCCATCCGCGATCGAGGCGAGTCGAGCCGCCATCTTCTTTTGGACTAAGTGCGGGGTCTTCTTCAAAAGGAAACCAGAAACAAGCCTTCACAACCGGACGAGGCTTCAAAAGTGTCCACGTCGCCTTGAGATTTTAGGTATCACGCCCTTCGTGGTTCGGGGTACCTGCGTGGAGAGCGAGGATCAGTACATTACACTTGTACTGGTGCGTGGCAAGTTAAGTTCCAAGCTCTCATTTGGTTGAATGAGTTTATATGACTTTGTTCATGAATGTTTCTAACCATCCTAATGAATTTTAAATGAGCAATGACAAGCATAATGTAATTTACATCGGAACTTACCCCCGGCGGACCGAGCCGCGCCTTATGAAACTTACCATGTTCTTCCCTGTCAATTGTTAACATTTTTCATATCAGGTGCAAAATGTACGTGTGATTGATCATTGGCATCACAAGCCATCCTGGACGTATAGCTTTGTTAATCGAGATCCTTTCAACGCAAGTAGCTAGCTCCGTTGCAAGTCCTCGCTTAACCTGTGCTGAAACCTTATGCATGACTATACCCTGTTTCCTCCTAGGCCGAAACGGTCCCGTGGCCTCGGGTTGCCGCTCGAGGAAACTATCGCCTTGTCGACAAGTTGTCCATAACCGTGTGAAGACATATTTTCCTTTTTAGTTATTAAGACATACCCTACATTCTCTTTGAAAACTCAATCCTTTTTCCCGTGTTCGTGCCCTTGTATTTATCTTTTCATTCGCAACAACACTATCGATTTTGCCTAAGAAGAGGGTCGAGAAGAGAAGGGTCAGCCACTCACCTTGAGTTTACTTCGGCGAGAGAACTTGTTGGTCGTGCTAGACGTCGCCTACGCGATTACCTGAAATTGCACAAGCAATCGATTAGAACACTGCATTAATCAAGGAGTTCGATAGGGAATGCGAGTTCGAAATGCAAGCCATGAAAACCATCGAAAACATTCACGAAAGTGCATTCAGAAAACAAAGCCAAAACCAACGCAAGCGACGTGAAAAGTAGAGCAACGGGAGGTCTCTTCCGACTTAGCCGCAGAGTCAATCCTCGAGGCACAACCCGCTGAATATGGGACTTGGTTCCGAAGAAGACATTCCATAACGAGGAATGGATCTTAATTCAACCGTTTTCGTTCGATCGACTCGGTCGATCCCGACCTATCGGTCCCGACCGAATCGATAGCGACAATGTTCCTTTCTCGCGCACCCCGTGGACAGAGTACGGGGCACGATGTAGGGACGGGACACTACACCATAACCAACTAAGAAAAAGTTTCGTCCTCGAAACTTAAAATAGAACCTACCTCTGCGAGAACAACGAAGGAAACTTCTCCTTCATTTCTGACTCAAGCTCCCACGTCGACTCCTCGACTGAATGGTTTCTCCAGAGGACACGGACGAGGGGAATAGCACGGTTGCAGAGAAGTTTATCCTTGCGCTCCAAGATTTGTACCGGCTCTTCGACATATGACAAGTCCGCCTTCAGGTCCAGCTTACCCAAATCCACAACATGGCTCGGATCATGCACGTACTTCCTCAATTGCGATACGTGGAAGACGTCATGTACCTTTGACAATGCAGGCGGCAAGACGATTTGGTAAGCTATCGGGGCGACTCGCTTCAATATTTCGAACGGGCCAACAAATCTTGGGCTCAATTTCCCCTTCGCACCGAACCTGGAAACTCCACGCATAGGCATCACCTTCAGGAATACATGGTTGCCTTCCGAGAACTCGAGGGGGCGTCGGTACGTGTCATCATAGCTTTTCTGCCGGCTTTGTGCTATCTTCAATCTTTCTCGTATCAACTTGACCTTCTGCACAGTCTGCTCCACCAGCTCCGGACCAAGTATCTGCCGTTCTCCGACTTCATCCCAGCAAATGGGCGATGTCACGACCCGGTCCCAATTGCTTGGGTCGAATCGGATCATGTCCAGCCTGCACCGTTGTTGAGACGGCGGCAGTAAGCTGTTCAGTAGCAGGTAACCATACAACAACACTATATTTGTCACAACTTCAACATTCGAAAATTTAAAACTTTATTAAACTTTTACATGAAATAAAAGATACAACTTAAACCATTTTTTATACATCATGAATAAAAGAAAACTCTAGGCAAACAGCTCAGCAATCTCGAATTCCTCGTCTTGGGATCGCGTAACAAAGCCTCATCAGTGATACCTAAAATGTTGGGTCTCCAGTCAGGAGGGAGCAAGAACGAAATATGCATCTCATAATTTAAGTAGTAATTGAAAAGTGCAGGGTAAACAGTTTGAAATAGTATTTTCAGCAGTTTAAAACAGTTCAGTGTGATTTGAATATGTAAACGTCTATGACCGGCTTGGGTTGATCAGTAGTATCCTAGCGATACGATATGGCTTATCCCCGTGTGTGAGAGGGGTAAGCTAACACAGTCAGTTCAGTAGGGGCTTTGGTCATAAACGTCTACACTATTCCCCCAGTCCCAGATTCAGTAAAAGTAACAGTCGGTAGAGTTCCGTGCCAGCAGTGTGGTTTAACATGCATCTTAACTTTACTAAATAAAATACAGGAATACACAAATCGTAACTTGCCTTGTATTAGATTGACTGGAAGGACGAGTCGGTACCGAGGAAGAACGTCAGTTGTAACTTCGAGTTCCTACAGTTGAGAACTCAATTTAGAATCCTGAATAACCAGACTAAGTGTGCTAGTTGCAATCTCTAGTAGACATGTCCTAATCAGGTTTTATGTTGTATTAATTTACAGCTAACGATTACGTCGAAACTACGTGCGTTGATTGAGCCAGTTAATTGGTTTATTTGAAAAATCCCGAAAATCAAATACAATTTGGAAAATCGCGAGAATCAATTACAATTTGGAAAACTTTGTGTTTTGTAATATTAAAAGTACAATTTCTTTTTAGTGATAAACCGTGAATTAATATTATTTTATTTATTTTAAACTAAACTCGTAATTAAGCCGTAAATTACGTCCTAAACTACGAATATGAAATCAATCCAAAATCCACCCAAATCACATCCACCAGAAAAGAAAAGAAAATAACTACGCTACACAAATACATGGGCACAGCTACTGGTCCTAGGGTGGGCTTATGCCCGGTACAAATTTTCCTTTTTACATTAAATAAGAAAATGACTGAATTATTAAATAAAATGCAGAATTTAAATGACTATAATATTTAGCCTAAAAATAAAATAATAAATAAAAGAAAACTAGGAGTCTCAGACTCGGTCCTTTTCCTCAAAATTCGGTTTATGCCTCAACGTCCGGTCGGACCGGTGCGTTTGCAATTCGCCGGGGCCCACAGACCGGTACGGTTGTCGCCCGAAAATCGGTTTAGAAAATCATTTTCGAAAGCCAGTTTTTGAAATCAATTAAAAATATAATTTTGTAAAAATTGGGTAGCACTTCCTCTATTCCGGGACAAACCCAAAACTGGGAAGCGCGCCAACAAACACCTGCAAAATGTCCCAAACCAGGGAAAACCCATTTCCAACCAAAATGGTCCACAGAAATATCCACCAAAATTCCAACACCACAGAAATAATTCCCGAAAAGTCCGGGAATCCAATATCAACCAATTCACACCAACCCAGCAAGTAAAAACACATGAAAATCAAACTAACGCAGCTAAACGAAAATTATAACGCAGCTATCCGGATTCCCGAGAGGGAACCGGGGGACCGATCTATCATCATCGACTCACGGGAGGGACGAACTACTCTGATTAACAGAAATTACCAGTTTCCGTTGGCGGGGAGCCGCGGGAAAAATCTCGGGAAAGAGATCCGAACTAAGTCGGCAGCAGGTAGAAGATCCCGAACAGCGGGAAAGTCCACGGACAGCGGGAACGCCGGCGGGGCAGCAAAGAACCGCGGGAAATCAGCGGGAAAACTCCGCCGGGGCGCGGACAGCACAGCGAAGAGCTGCGGGCTCAGGGGGTTCTGCCGGCGGGGGCGCGGGGGTCCTGCCGGTGGGGCTGGACGGAGAGGGGGTCGGCCACGGAGGGTGGCGGTCGGGTTCGGGCACGCCGGAGGCGCGGGGCTGCTGGCCGCGGGTGCCGACCTCGGGAACGGCGGCGGTTGGCCGCAGAGGGGGTCGCCGGGCTCTGGAAACGGCGGCGGTCACCGCGGATGCCGCGGAGAGGAGCGCGGTGCGGTGGTGCTTCGCCGGAGAAGGGGCTCGGCCTCGGGTCGCACGCGCGGAGAAGGGGCTCGGTTTGGGGTTTTCCAACCGAGGGAGAGGGAGAGGAGATAGTGAGGGAGAGTTGTTGAGAACTTGAGGAGATGGGTTTTGTTTCTCCACAGGGAGAATGGAAAGGTGTGAGAGAGAGAGAGGTTGAGACTTTAGTTTGTTCTGTGGAGATCGTGGGTTCTGTTGAGGAGACGTGGGGAAGTTGTGGGGAATAAAAGGAGATGGGTTAAGAAAATGTGAGGTGGGGAATGAAAAGAGGAGAGAAGTTTATATACGGGGAGGAGGAGGAGTTACGGAAGAGGAAAAGATGGGGAGTTTATGGGTTGTTCTCTGTGAATGGGAGTGGGAAAAGTGGGAATTAATTTCTGAACGTGAGGAGAAGAGTGGGGGTTGTGAGTATTAAAGGGAGAGGAAGAGAACAAGTCTCCTTCCAGATCGTGGGAAGAAATGAATGGGTGGAAAGGAGTAAATAGGGGAAATTGAATCGTGGGAAGAGGGGAGAAGTGCTGGTCCAAATTGGACCGGCTCTCCAAACGGTTTTAATTTTTTTTTTTAAACCATTAACCAAGTCAGATTTAATAGGAAGGGAAAATGAAATTGGGTTCGGGCTCAGGCCTGGGTCTGGGTTCGGACTCGGGTCTGGGTCTAAATCAAAAGTCCATGTTGTTAATAATTTTGAAATAATTTGCACCCAAAAATATTTAATAATAATAATAATAATAATTAAAAATACTAATTATCACACTAAAACACTATTAATAATTAATTACAAAAATATGGGTTTCACAGGCGATCTACACTTCCGGCCGTACAAAGCTTCATACGGTGCCATTTGGATGCTGGACTGATAGCTGTTGTTGTATGCAAACTCGGCCAACGGTAGATGGACGTCCCAACTTGACTTCAAGTCGATCGCACAGAGTCGTAACATGTCTTCGAAAATTTGGTTCACCCGTTCTGTTTGGCCATCAGTCTGAGGATGATAAGCTGAGCTGAACTTCAACTTGGTCCCCAGTGCTGAATAAAGACTACTCCAGAAGCGCGCTACGAACCGTCCATCCCGATCCGAGACGATAGAAACTGGGACCCCGTGCAGCCGAACTATTTTATCAAGGTATATCTGAGCAAGGCGGTCGACGCTCCAAGTAACTTTGATGGCGATAAAGTGCGCTAACTTGGTTAGTCGATCGACGATGACCCAGACGGCGTCATTTTCTGCGGCGTCCTCGGCAAGCCAACAACGAAGTCCATAGTGATGCGATCCTACTTCCACTCTGGAATGGCGAGGTTCTGCATCTTCCCGCCCGATCGCTGGTGCTCGGCTTTGACTTGCTGACAGGCCATACATTTTGACACAAAGAGCGCCACGTCCCTCTTCATGCCGTGCCACCAAAAGACAACGCGGAGGTCCTTATACATCTTGGTACTGCCAGGATGCAAAGAATATTTTGCATAATGCGCCTCCGACATTATCTTCTTTCTAAGTTCTGCATCGTCCGGTACGCATAGCCGTCCCTTCATGCGCAACACTTCCGACTCGTCCTCTGCAAAGTCAGACACTTTTCCTGTCGATATCAGCTTCCGTATCTTCTCCAGGTAGGGGTCGTCCTTCTGTGCAGACTTGATCCTCTCCAGTAGGCTCGGTTCTACCCGCAGTTGTGCCAGTTTCACGTCCCTGAAACGAACTCGGAGCTCGATGCCCATTCCTTCCAAGTCACGCAGCAGTCGATCGTTGATGCATAATGAAGCTAAGTACTTTCGGATCAGCGCATCCGCTACCACATTTCCCTTACCAGGCGTGTAGTCGATCGATAAGTCATAGTCTTTGATTAGTTCGAGCCATCGCCTCTGCCGCAAATTCAGATCTTTCTGGGTGAAGAGATACTTGAGGCTTTTGTGGTCCGTATAAATCCTGCACGCCACGACATAAAGATAGTGACGCCACAGCTTCAACGCGAACACAATTGCCGCTAGTTCTAGGTCGTGCGTGGGATAGTTCTTCTCGTGCGGCTTCAACTGCCGGAAAGCAAAAGATATCACCTTATCCAGCTGCATGAGAACACACCCCAAGCCCTGGCCAGAAGCATCGCTGAAGATTTGAAATCCCTTCGTCCCTTCAGGAAGAGCAAGTATCGGGGCCGAAACGAGCCGTTGTTTGAGCTCCTGGAAGGAAGCTTCACAGTCGTCTGACCACTTGAATGCGACTCCTTTCTGGGTGAGACGAGTCAACGACGATGCAATCTTCGCGAAGTCCTTCACGAAGCGTCGGTAGTATCCCGCCAAGCCTAGGAAGCTTCGAATTTCGCTAACTGATGCGGGCCGTTTCCAATCAGCAACTGCCTCGACTTTCTTCGGATCGACTGCGATGCCCGTGGCGGAGATGATGTGCCCAAGGAATGAGACGTTGTTCAGCCAGAACTCGCACTTGCTCATCTTCGCGTACAACTGATTCTCTCGAAGGGTTTGGAGTACCGTCCGCAGATGCTCTGCATGTTGTGCTCGATCCTTCGAGTAGACGAGGATGTCGTCGATGAAGACTACTATGAACTTGTCAACGAACGGATGGAACACCCGATTCGTTAGATCCATGAAGACGGCAGGGGGGTTTGTCAGACCGAACGGCATTACCAAGAACTCGTATTGGCCATAACGAGTGCGGAAGGCAGACTTCGGCACGTCATCTGGCTTGACTTTGAGTTGGTGATAACCCGATCGCAGATCAATCTTCGAAAACACCGTTGCACCTTGGAGCTGGTCGAACAAGTCATCGATGCGGGGCAGGGGGTATTTGTTTCGGACGGTGGCTTTGTTCAATTCTCGATAGTCGATGCAGAGTCGCATCGATCCATCCTTCTTCTTCACGAATAGCACGGGCGTACCCCACGGCAAGACACTCGGACGGATAAATCCTCTATCAAGTAATTCCTGAAGTTGCGCCTTCAATTCCTTCAATTTTGCAGGGGCCATTCTGTACGGGGCTTTCGAGATCGGCCGGGTGTCGGAGAATGTGTCGATGGTGAACTCTATTTCTCGATCGGGCGGCATGCCGGGTAGCTCGTCCGGGAACACGTCTGGGAATTCTGCCACAACGTCGGTCTGACCCGCGTTTGTACCATCCTGTCGCATGTCTCGAACGGAAGCTAGATAGCCTTCGCACCCGGAATGCAGCATCCATCGTGCAGATATTGCGGAGATCACCATGCAGGTCGGCGATGCCTCACCACACGAGTAGCAGAATTCAGGCACTCCAGGTATACGAAATGTGACCTTCTTTTCAGCACAGTCTATGGTTGCGTTGCACGGACCGAGCCAATCCATGCCCAGTATGATGTCGAAGTCCTTCATATCTAGAACTATCGCATCAAGACCGATCTTTTGACCGTCGATACAGATAATCCCGTCGGCGCAGGCTAAGTTTGTGAGAATTGGTGCGCCCGAAGGTGTGCTTATGCTAAGGTCGAGATCTAATGATATTACAAAAAATTTGTGCTCGGCGGCGAAGTCCGCCGATATAAAAGTATGCGAGGCGCCTGAATCAAATAACACACGAGCAGGTACATTATTGAAATTTAATATACCTGTCACAACAGTGTCGGAAGTATACGCCTCGTCTCGAGTCATGGCAAAGACACGCCCCTGAGCATTAGGACGTCGATCTTGGTTGTTGGATTGAGTGTGCTGAGGAGGTCGGGGCGCCTATCCTCGATTCTTCTGGCGGTGTTGTTGTGGTGGTGCGTTGGGATGATTTGGTCTACGGACCGTGCAATATTTCTTGTAGTGACCCTTCTGTCCGCAAATGAAGGATCCCCCTTCGTAGACAAAGCACATGCTCGCCTCATGCCAAAAGGAACCGTACTTGGCACATCGCGATGATAGGTTATGTCCCCGGTAACCACCGTTGTTTGGACGCTTTGATGTATGATTGTTGCCTCCCATATGGCTAGGATGTTTGTGATTGGAGTGACGCACAACGTCGTCAGCACTGGAAGGATGCAGATTCTCAAGACGGAGGGCGTGATTCTGAGCCTCGTCCACGGTCTTGTACTCCGGGACCCCGACATGCGCACCGATAGAGTGTCGCAGACCCACTTCGAACTGTCGCATACGGCACTCTTCAGTAGGCAGAAACTGGCCAGCAAACTTAGACAACTTGTTGAATTCTGCGGCATAATGTTCTACTATCCTGCTTCCTTGCTTCAACTGCATGAATTCATTCTCCTTCGCTTGACGAACGACTGATGGAAGGTACTGGACTTCAAAAGCTTTGCGGAACGTGGCCCAAGAGATCGGCGCGGTGGTGTTGTCCGATCGGATCGCTTGCTTGCGCACGGCCCACCAGTCGTGCGCGTTCAACCGTAGTTGAAGTTGTGCGCAGGCGACTTGCTTCGATTCTTCAATGCCGAGAAGCTCGAAATGATCTTCCAGCTCTTCCAACCAGTCGATTGCCATGGAAGGACCCTCGGTACTGCTGAAGGAAGTGCGGCACGCTTTCTTGAATTCTGACACTTCAAAGTTGTACTTTTTTGGTACCGCTGGTTGACGCTCGGGATCCTCCGTGTCGATTTCAATGGGTTGGATCGCCGGCACGGTGACGGTAGGCGTAGTCGTAGAATTCTCGTTGGCCGCCATTGTCTGGACGATCTGCTGCAGGGTATCCAACTGCTTTTGTTGAAGTTTGGCATGTGCCTCGAAATGAGCTTCGAAGCGAGCTTCGAACTGGGCCTGTCGTTCCTCCGTCTGTTGATGTCGGTTCTCGGACTGGTTTCGCTGCGCCTCCATCATGCGCAGCATTCTTTCGATGGTATCGTTAGAAGGTCCGGCCCGCGGATGATGCGAACTACTAGAGCCGCTAGAAGTGCTCTGTTCTTGCTCGGCCGTGGGTTCCGTCACTTCTGCGATACGAAGGCAAACGTATCAGTCACAAAATATTACGGACTCATTGTATGGAACAACTTATCTCATCGTTGCGAGGTCAAAGGATGTAAAGTCGTGCTCTGATACCATTATGTCACGCCCCGATTCCGTAGAATCGATAGTCGTCCCCCGGGCGTGATACCGTGCGAACCTAAGTTGCGATCGCACAAGGCATAGTCATAAGGTTATCCGAAACACAACATCAAGTTAGAGTACGCAGAGAAATTGAATGACACATTTGAAATAGAAATAGACTTTTTTATTGATGATAATAAAACTTTACATAGACTCATTTACAATCATTGCCGCGCGGGCTACAACATGACTCGACTTACAAAATGAACGCCGATGAGATAGTCGTTCCATACATTACACCCCTTTATAAAAACAAAAACCATTACACATTTCCACCTGCGATCGAGGCGAGTCGAGCCGCCATCTTCTTTTGGACTGAGTGCGGGGTCTTCTTCAAAAGGAAACCAGAAACAAGCCTTCACAACCGGACGAGGCTTCAAAAGTGTCCACGCCGCCTTGAGATTTTAGGTGGCATGCCCTTCGTGGTTTAGGGTACCTGCGTGGAGAGCGAGGATCAGTACATTACACTTGTACTGGTGCGTGGCAAGTTAAGTTCCAAGCTCTCATTTGGTTGAATGAGTTTATATGACTTAGTTCATGAATGTTTCTAACCATCCTAATGAATTTCAAACGAGCAATGACAAGCATAATGCAATTTACATCGGAACTTACCCCCGGCGGACCGTGCCGCGCCTTATGAAACTTACCATGTTCTTTTCTGTCAATTGTTAACATTTTTCATATCAAGTGCAAAATGCACGTGTGATTGGTCACTGGCATCACAAGCCATCCTGGACGTATAGCTTTGTTAATCGAGATCCTTTCAACGCAAGTAGCTAGCTCCGTTGCAAGTCCTCGCTTAACCTGTGCTAAAACCTTATGCATGACTATACCCTGTTTCCTCCTAGGCCGAAACTGTAATGCCTCGCTCCGCACGGCACATTACGCTGAAGCGTTGACTCAACGAGTCGTGTGGACCGAATAAAATGTATCGATGCAAATCGATAGGCGAGTTACGTTGTCCCGAGCAACGCATCAACTTTGTCGATGCGAAGAGTTGCCTTGTCCCGAAAGAATGCATCGAGTTGAATCGATGCGAAGCGTCGATTTGCCCCGAAGGATGAGTGCGTTGAATCGGCTCGAAGATTCTAAGAAATCGAATCGACCAAGGCGCAAGTCCGAATCGAAGCAAGTATTGATTTAGTTGGTTTCGTGTGCAGGTTATACTTTGACGGGAAAATATTAGAGGTCGATCTTTTGCAATATTTAGTGAGGGGTCCGCGAAATCAAATCGTCGCCTTACGACGGACTAAGACTTGGGCACGCTAAGGCAAATCGGACGTATAACTCAATGAAGCACGAAGTGCTCGAATGACTAAGTCAGGAGAGTGGCCGTGCAACAAAGTTATGAAATCGAGCCGCATCGGCTCGACGAAACGACGAAGGCGTATCGACTCAAGGTGGGAGGATTGACTTTTTTTTACTCCTTCATTCGATAAGTCAAATGTATCATTGTATGCTAAGTTAACCTATCGACGCCACAGGCGTGGCCGATCGGAGATAAATCATAGTGTGAGTCGAACACTAAGTTAGAACAATTGAAATGAAACGTGCATCAATATGCACGAGTCGCTATGGAGCATTGGATATTGCTAAGGCGAGCGCCTCGGTGCGCAAGCCGCAAGAACATAGAATAACTGTAATCGGCGAGTGCCTTAGTGCATGAACCATACCGTGCCTTTGATGCACGAGTTAGACGGCTAGAACATTGAAAGACAATAGGCGAGCGCCCTAGCGCGCAAGCCTCGAACATTGAATGCTAAGTTATAGAACATGGGATACGGTCGAAACGTGCCTGCGTGCACGGGATAATACAAGATGGCTTCGTTGCGAAAGAATACAGTTGTGGCATGAATGTGGCGGAACTGTCGAATATGACATGGTGCCTCGAAAGGTGTTCAAGACCCTCGGGTCGTTCGGTTGACGAGCATTGAGTTGAGGCACGATGCCATTGAATCATTAAAACGAAGTATGAAATATAAGAACACAGAAAGTTAACGAAAGAGACGCGAGATGATAAAGTCTGAGTCTTGGACTCAAGGCTATGCTTGGTTGTTTGAATGATAGTGCGTTGCATGGTCGAATGGGATGGACTTGAGATAATTGCGATGATATCTTCCGTGCACGGAACGTTCCCTCCGAACGGGCGCACCGGAGCACCGGGACCGTTCGGCCTAGGAGGGATATAATCTTTGATAGGCGCACATCTGCGAATGTCCGATTAACACTCGATCGTAAATGCGAGAAGCCGCAAATGATGGTAGGCACGCGGTAAGTTTCGGTTGTTGGGATTGCAACCCAACCCGTGAAACGCCGGGCTACCCAAATTCGATTTGAGAGAGAAAAGAAAGAGAGAAAAGAAAGTAAGGAATAATAAAAGAGAAACTCCTTTAGTCTATTCCGGCACGGATACGCCCACGACCTTCATATAGTTAAGGAACGATGGGTTGAAAGTGTAGGCGCAGATGCGTCCTGCATAGAGATCCTGCTTAGAGCTGCACATATAACATGACAGGGAAGGAATGCGACGTATTCACCTTGCGTCGGTGCAAGGGCGAGTGCGTCGACCTGGTAAGTCGTGCCACGAATCAAACACGAGATTGCTTGTTTGTTTGCCTATTCAATTCGATAGCATGCTGCTATGATAACATGCTTTACGCTTTCGAATATGCCGTGAAATTGACCCTAAGGAGAACATAGCAAGATCATAAGCTAAGTTGCATGATTCAACATAAAGATTAAAATGTCGGTTTGGAAAGATGATCTTTGCTTCAGTACATGCGAGGACGAACGTACTGATCCCCCACCAGCTTCATGCAGGGTGCAGGAAATGGATTGCTCGCGGCGAAGCATTGCTTGAACGTGTTAAGGCTTGGAATACCGACGTGCATTGAAGCGTGCTATCTCATTGACGCTCGGACTACGCAGCTGGATTGATGCGGCCGAGATATAGAAGACATGATGTATGGAACGGTGAAATCCTTTGTGCGCAAGAGAGAACCTGAGTGTTGTAGCCAATCTGGCATGTGTTGTTAGGCTATCGAAAGCCTTTGTAATCTCTGTTTCGGATATCAATAAAGAGAATTCGTTTCGTATACTCTGTTTCCTTTCGTTGTTAAATATCGAATCAAAAGATAACTATTTGAGAACTTGTCATCTTGCCTTGCACGAGCGTAACTCCAGGCTCGTGTGGCATCACGCCCCCTGCGAGGACGATGATTCGGGTGATTCCGGGTCGGGGCGTGACAGAAACGGTCCCGTGGCCTCGGGTTGCCGCTCGAGGAAACTTTTGCCTTGTCGACAAGTTGTCCATAACCGTGTGAAGACATATTTTTTTTTAGTTATTAAGACATAGCCTACATTCTCTTTGAAAACTCAATCCTTTTTTCCGTATTCGTGCCCTTACATTTATCTTTTCATTTGCAACAACACTATCGATTTTGCCTAAGAAGAGGGTCGAGATGAGAAGGGTCAGCCACTCACCTTGAGTTTACTTCGACGAGAGAACTTGTTGGTCGCGCTAGACATCACCTACGCGATTACCTAAAATCGTACAAGCAATCGATTAGAACACTGTATTAATCAAGGAGTTCAATAGGAAATACGAGTTCGAAATGCAAGCCATGAAAACCATCGAAAATATTCACGAAAGCGCATTCAAGAAATAAAGCCAAAACCAACGCAAGCGGCGTGAAAAGCAGAGCAACGGGAGGTCTCTCCCGACTCAGCCGCAGAGTCAATCCTCGAGGCGTAATCCGCTGAATATGGGACTTGGTTCTGAAGAAGACATTCCATAACGAGGAATGGATCTTAATTCAACCGTTCCCGTTCGATCGACTCGGTCGATCCCGGCTTATCGGTCCCGACCGAATCGATAGCGACAGTGTTCCTTTCTCGTGCACCCCGTGGACAGAGTACAGGGCACGATGTAGGGACGGCGTACTACATAGATCACCACGACAAGTTGGCGAATCCTCATATAAAGCTCGGCCAGGAGAAACCCAGGAGACTTCGGGCGGACACGAGGAGGGGTGTACTAGGCCAGGAGGCGGTCAGAGAGGCGTGCACGTCCGGGATGGCAGACGGTATGGATTTGGAAACCGAAATAGGGTTGGGGAAGACAGACACCTATAGCATAAAGATCGCTGAGGGCACTTCGAAAGGGTTCGGAGGTGAGGGTAGGGGGATGTTCTCTCCGCCGGTAGTGGCCAGGAACATAGTAGGGGGGAGCGAACTTGCTCTGGGAGAGAAGAGGTCAGGAGAGACTATTGTATTCAAATCGCAGAGGGGCAAAGCTAATCGCGGGCGAGGGAGCTATAAGGGAAGTACGTTTGTGGAGATGACTCGAAGACTATCTAGTAGACTAAATTCACATGGCAGCACTGAGATAGACGAAGGGATGATGGAGGCAGGAGGGAGTCGCAAACGCCATGAAACATCCTCACGGGTACTTGAGGACAGACCCTCCATTGGCGTAGCTATATGTATGGATAATCGGAAATGGCAGCTCATGGTCCAGAAAGCAGGGAAGGAACGTGAGAAGGATGCGGAGCTAGACTCAATTCTCGAAGAAAAAACTTGTCCACACTCAGAGGACAAGGATCTGGATATCTCTGGGACTACCTCTAATATATAAATGTCGCTACTATTGTGGAATGTAATAGGAGCATGTGTTATAGGACGCTGGAAAGAGATTAAAGAAGTGATTCAGAAGGGACATTTTAGCATTTGTGCGTTGCTGGAGACTAAGATCAAATCTGATAAGATGTTGAGTAGACGAACTCCGAGTAACTGGAGTCAGGTCAACAATTTGGCCATATGCCATATGGCTCGAATTTGGATTAGCTGGGATGACAGTAGCTGGAAGGGCCACCCGGTCTTCATTGCAGAACAGATGATAGTGGTGAAGTTCAAGAACAAGGGTGGGTTCCACTTCCTCTTCGGTGCTATATATGGGAATAATAATAGGAGGCGCCGTGAAGAACTGTGGAAAGATATTATACATATTAGTATGATGGCCAGACAACAGAACAACACTCCTCTTCTTCTGATAGGGGACTTTAATGCGATATTGTATCAACATGAGAAAATTTGAGGTAGGGTGGTCCCGGACGTGATTCTTCAAGAGTTTTAGAATTGTATTCTTCAGGCTGGACTGCAACAATTGGAGCGTTCTGGCCATTTCTGGACCTGGAACAACAAAGCAGTTAGAAAACGGGTGGTCTGTCAACTAGATAAAGCGTTTGGAAATAGTGATTGGTTTCACGCTTTTCCGAATGGCAAGGCAGAAGGGTTAGCTGCAGGGACGATCGATCATTCGCCGGTGTGCGTGAGTCTGGCTGCTCTTTATCGGCCTCGTGCTCGTCCATTTCGTTATAACAATAAGTGGCATCTCATGGAGGGGTACGGAAAAGCTGTGATGGGCGGGTTGCGAGCTAACTTTGCAGGCAACTGTCAACTTTGTATGGTCCAAAGACTTAAGAGGATTAAAGCTGACCTCAAGCCTTGGAATAAGGCTCAGCCCAAGAGCTCACTTGAAGAGGAAGAGAAGAAGCTCCATCACATTCAATCCCTACTTCAGGCGAACGTGGAGAATCAGGAGCTGGCCGAGGAAGAGCGATCGCTCGTTAAGGAGGTAGGGCGTCTTCGTACTCTTGAAGAAATCGACGCCGCCCAAAGAGCCAAATGTAAGTGGCTTCGGGAGGGAGATAAGAACTCTCGCTTCTTCTATGATATTGTCCGCATGCGGCAACACCATAACCACATTGAAAAAATTATCCGTCAAGACGGGCAGGAGGCTATAACCCCAGAAGAGCTTCAGAAGGAAGCTGTCAGGTATTATACTGACCTGTATAATCAAACTGATTATTGTACTGATTTCTATGATATTATTTGAAAGAAATTGGTTACACCTCATGGGAATTGCTTGATGCGAGCTATGGTGCACTACTAAAATATGCTTAATTAGCTACGTAAATTTAGCAACGTTAAAAAGACGTCGCCAAATTGTGGACTTTAGCAACGTATAAATGAAGCGTCGGTAACCGTCGCTAATAGCGACACAAATTACGACGTGACAACGACGTATACTAATTACGTGAGCTAGTCGTCGCCAAACGTCGCTAATTGCGACTGTTTTAGCGACGTTAATTGTAACGTCGCTAAATTCTAACTAAATTAAATTTCCTCCCTCCCGAATTCATTTCCCCCCCATCCATTTCACTCTCTCACTCTCTCACTCTTTTCCTCCGGCGCTCTCGCTCTCACTCTCTCCAGCGCTCACGCTCTTGCTCTCCTCCCTCCGGCGACTTCACTATCTCCGGCGACTCTCCTCTGGTACGTGACTCTCTCTCTCTCTATTTGTTGTTGGTGGTTGGGGGGGGTGCTGGTGGCTCGGGGGGAGGGGCAGGGGTGGTGCGGGTGGTTGGGGGTGAGGAATGGTTGGGGGTGGCTGGGTGGATAGGGCAGGGAGGGGTGATGGCGGCTGGGGTGAGGGCGGTTAGGGTTAGGGTTCGGGTTAGGGTTAGGGTTAGGGAGGGGTGAGGGCGGTTAGGGTTAGGGTTAGGAGTGGGGTTAGGGGTGGGGTTAAGGAGGGGTGAGGGCGGTTAGGGTTAGGGTTCGGGTTAGGGTTAGGGGTGGTGTAGGGGTTGGGGGGGCTGGGAGGGGGGCTGCTGGGGGAGGGGTTATGGATTGGGTTCGGGTTAGGGTTAGGGGTGGTGTAGGGGGGAGGGGTACGGGGGGGGGGGGGGGGGGGGGCTGGGTCAGGGGCACCGATAGTGCCGAAAAAACTGATAATTTAGTAATAGTTATTTGTTTTCCGACACCGAAAAATGTGATACTCCGATTCGAAACCACGTACCGATAGTGCCGATATTTGTAACACGTAGTTTTGTTGGTTGGTTAATTTATAACACGATAGTGCCGATATTTGTAACACGTACCGATAGTGCCGATATTTATAACACGTAGTTTTTTTTATCCCGATACTCATAGGAATGGTCCCGAGTCACGGCCGTAGTATGTAGTATATTTGTTTTAGTTTGTAGTATATTCGTTTTAGTTTTTAAGTTTTAGTTTTGAAGTTTATTCGTTTTAGTATGTAGTATGTAGTAGGAATGGTCCCGACTCATCGGAATGGTCCCGAGTCACGGCCGTAGTATGTAGTATATTCGTTTTGGTTTTGAAGTTTATTCATATGCAGATATCTAGAAATGGCTATATACATGTATCTGCTAGACCGTTCGTGGATGTACAACCGCATTCGAGATGACAGGTGCGGTGTGCGAGATGAATACATCACCGGAGTAAAACAATTCCTCCAATTCGTGAAGGTGTTTCCTCAATCCATGGACGGCGTGGATATTAAGTGCCCGTGTGCAAAATGTCGGAACGTGAAGTTTCAACCAGAATTGGATGTGACGTATCATTTATACACAAAGGGTTTCCTTCTGAATTACTACCAATGGACCGCACGCGGAGAGCTTGTACCTTTAGCATTCCAAGCGGAGCCTTATGTGGAGCCTTTTGTGGAGCATTATATGAATGTCCACAACCGAACTGGTGTCGACAACGAGTACGTGAACTTGGTCTTCGACGCTGTGGGGCCTTGTTTCAATCCATACAATCGTGACGCAGTTGAGGAGGCACCGAATGCCGATGCCGCGAAGTTCATAGAGTTGCTGGAGAATGCAATGACTCCTTTATACCCTGGCTGTGAGAACCATTCACCGTTAGAGGTGATCACTCGGCTCTTAAGCATAAAGTCTGACTTTAACATGTCCCAAGAATACTACAATAGAGTGCTCGAGTTGATTACCGATATCTTGCCGGAGGGTGCCAAGTTACCGAAAGACTTCTACCGCTCTAAGAGGATGGTGAGATCTCTCTAGATGGGATACGACAAGATCGATTACTGTCAGAACGGATGCATGCTTTACTACAAAGATCACAAGGATGCAGAAGTGTGTGAATTCTGTGGTGTTGATCGCTACAAGCCAACTGCTGCATGCAAGTCTAGAAGACCGACTGCTTAAATGCACTACATGCCGTTGACGCCACGGTTGCAGAGATTGTTCATGGTGAAAGAGATTGCCAAAAATATGAGTTGGCACAAGCGACAACAGACCGAAGGAGTGTTGGATCACCCATCTGATGGAGAAACGTGGAAGCACTTCGACCGAGCATATCCTAATTTCGCTTCTGATGCACGTAATGTAAGGTTGGGGCTCTGCTCTGATGGTTTTACCCCATTTGGTCTTTCAGGCTCCCAATATTCATGCTGGCCGGTAATCCTCACTCCATACAACCTACCGAGGAGGAAGTAGAACGACAAATGAGACTTCATTTTCCTTTTTGGTTGAGAGCATATGTACGGACGTAGTCACAATTTACTTTTTCTGTACATTTATACTTGCACATAATAATTAAGTTAGCATCGTTTCTATGGTATTTAAGTTGATCGTCCCGAGGCAATCCTTGAGAATGAGTATATTAAAACTCTAGCCAAGGGGCCAATTTATCAAGTGAAGACCTGGCCAAGTTACTGCGTAAATGGTTTCAGGTTCAAGTCAACAAATGCTCGAATAAGAGACGACTTCTTGGATTTGGATTCTACAAAGAATAGCTGTTTGTGCATAAAATCTTCAAACTACAAAGATGTCGACCCAGGCAATGACTTCTTTGGCGTCTTACGGGAGATTATGGAACTGACATACAATTATGCTATAGAACCTTATAAGATCGTCTTGTTCAGATGTGACTGGTTCGATCCGATCCAGGATCGAGGTTGGAGAGTTGATAAACATGGTCTTGTTGACATAAATTATCGTCGTCGATATCAAGCTTATGAGCCGTTTGTTCTAGTAAGCCAGGCTCAGCTAGTTTACTTTACCAGCTAGCCAAAATGAGGAGCCGGGAGATCAGATTGGTGGGCAGTCTGTAAGACTAAAGCTCGGAATACCTTCGATGTCGACGAGATAGCTTATCAGGAAGACGAACTACCTCTTATTACAAATATTATCGATGTGGACTCAACGAAAGTTTCTCATGACATGTTTCATCAATTGAAAGAGGTAGAAGTATCAGAAGAGGAAGAGAAAGTTGATAGAAGTGAAGAGGAAGAGGAAGAGAAAGAGGAATCGGAACAAGATGAATTTTTAGAAGAGGATTGAATATGTTTAATTTTCAGATGTAGTATGGTTTACTTTTGTTTTTTTCAGATGTAGTATGGTTTACTTTTGTTTTAGCAACGTTAATAAGCAACGTTTTCAGATGTAGTATGGTTTACTTTTATTTTTTTCAGATATAGTATGGTTTACTTAGCGACGTTCCCTGGCTGTAGTATGGTATACTTTTATTTTTTTAAGATATAGTATGGTATACTTCTATATTTTTTCAGATATGGGTCGACGTGGATCATTTGGTTCCGATCCTGGTGGGAGTCGACGAGCCCGATCGTCTCCATCTACCACTCCTACCGACTCCTCATCCCTCAGCACTCCACCATACACTAGCGGTCTAGTTGCCGGCAGTGCCTCCATACCCGTCTCGAGCAGTTCGAGGTTAGGGCCTTCTTCTTCTACGCAGCCAGTACCATCGAGTATTCCAGAGGTCGACCCCACTATTGAGGAGCAGGTCGAGGTCCACGTCGAGGTCGAGGACGATGGCGAGGCCCACGCCGAGAGTGAGGGCGAGGCCGAGGGGCAGGCTGCGGGCAGGGGTAGGGGCATAGTGCAGCTCCCATCTAAGACAGATCCTCTGTGTCGCCCGGAGGGGGATTTGAGGTTGGAGATTTGGGCATCTACTCGGACCAGGCGGTAAGTAAAATTGTTACATTTAATTTGTTTAATTTATTATAAACTTGTTTAATAAATTTTAATTTCTATTTTATAGGTATTATCCCTCCTCCATACATCGGGCGCTGGGTACATTCCTGCGACAGAACTACGGGGGGCCTTGGATCAACAGGAGGGTTGTCCTGGCCGACAGGAAGGCCTTCTGGTTTGAGCACTTTTCGGTACGTAAAAGTTTATTTTCTTTTAACATTTAGTATGTTATGTTATAACTTATGTACTTCTATGATTTTTTTCAGCGGACTTACTTCTTCCCTCCCCACCGCGTCGTTGCTGTCGAGGCTATATTTTCCACCGTCGCCAGCAAGCTTATTAGGGACGCGATCACCGACCAAAAGGATCGCGACCGCCGGGAATTGCCTATTCAGAGTAGGATCTCTGCCGCCGACTGGGCGGTATTGAAGAGGAGATTCGATAAGGAAGCCTACAAGGAGAAGTCCGCAAAGTCTAAAAGAGCGCGACAGGCGGGGTCGCAGTGGTGTGGTGGATCAAGGTCCATCATGGATTTCTTCACCCATATGGTACGTATCTCGCCGTATACCCATAATTAATATTTTACAGTAATATATTTCTTTCAACTTGTCACGCCCCAGAACCAGAATACTGGAGAGCGGAAGAATGACTCAGCCAGCTACGTATTACGGGTAGATGAATACCGTATAATACGATCAATACTGTCCAACCAGACGAGGGGGTGCATACTACATGAAAGTCTTACTATGGTCATTTCACATCTATTGTCTCAATCCTTCAAACAAGAAACAGGAAATAGAGAACATGTAAGAATAAGCAGTAAGGCGTCCCAAATGCTCAGTCAAAATATTCTTGAGATCTGGCTTTACAAAACATAGCCAGATGGTATAGTAAAGTATACACAATTGTTATCAGCTGCAGTCTGACTTAATTACAATTATGCAAAAGTAAGTACAAGACAATTTGACTAACATGTCGGTGCCAAACGGCTAAGTATAAAGTAAATGACAAAACGAGCGGTGAAGTAAGAAAACCCACTCGAGTCCTCCTGCGATCATTCCCCTAGTATTGACCATCTTGGAGGTAGAAGTAAGCTGGATCCTCGGGGACTGGCTCTAAATCTGGCCATGCAAAACCAGAGAGGTTAGACCTCTAATAGCAAGTACCACAAGAAAGCACGTTATGAAGGACTAAACCAGTAATTAAGAGAATATAATAATAGATCTCTGCCTTCCACTAGGATTCATATAACATCACGATACTTCGAACCAACCTCCCAACCAAACAAGGACAGAAGTTGGCCCGTCATGTCCTGACATTCTGATCATCCCAGTTAGGTAACAGAGTAGCACAGTACACAAACAAATCATCTTGAACGGCCAATCGACTACTATGGCTTGCTATTGTGAGTCCCAAGTTATCCTGGAATTATGCAATTAGGGATTCCTCAGTTCTTACTATGTGCAAGCAAGGCTAGTCTATCCAATCAATCAATTGCGCCAATCATGTAGTTAGACGAGTCCCAGCGGAACGCCCGCCGTTATAGTATGTACAATAATATAAGCAGATACCGTTTCCTGCCCGTGTGACAGATTTACCGTATCTGTGGGAACCAACCGGCCCGTCGGGCACTTAATAGTCCCAAGGGGGCTGCCATGTAAGAACTCGGGAATCCATTCTCTCTATGCCATCATTATTTTATTTAACTTAATAGTCTCTACGTTGAGTGAAGTTCCATGTCGTGGATCATGGTCATTCAAATGAGTACTTTCGTACGGGGTACGATATGCGCAACTCTATAACGATACCCGTGCGGCTAGGTTGTAGGTTTTACATAGCGTGATGCAACAATCAAGTCTAACCACGGAGTAATCATGCCTTGACCATAAAGTACACATGCTGTTTTTGTAAAATAGATAAATAAATAATTTGGAACCTGCATGTGCCTGTATGCCAATATTCGGGATTGGCTAATCGAGTACAATAGTTCATTACATGAACGTGTCTCATTCATTTCATTCAATAAGATGACTAGCCAGTCTCTTAGTTCCAACTAGGAACGCATGATCAATTTTAGTAAAGATAACCATTATTACCAATGGTATCAAGGCATGAAAGTCTATTAGTATTACATGGGGTCGAGTCTGTAACTCCTCAGAGTTAAGTTCCAGTCAATCTGGGTATCCATGGATCAATCAAGACACATGACACATTCTACACAACAATCCATATTAACTATATTAATATGTCATGATTTATCAAGAAATTCACGCAAAGGCGTAAGAATATAATAGAGGAATTATCATGCCATCATTAAATGAATAAGTTATAGGACAATTAAAAACACCCAGATTAAAAGTCACGCCAGCAAGTCTAAGCTAAGGCCAAAAGTCACGCCAACAAGTCTAGTCGAAGTGAGCATGAAAATGGTTCATGTTGGCATGCACAGTGTGAGTGTAGGAAATGATAAGAAATCCACGCACGCACTCGTGGACGTGTGCGTAACTAAAAATCCACGCACTCATGGATGTGTGCATGACTAAAAATACACGCACTCATGGATGTGTACGTGACTAAAAATACACGCACGCTCATGAGAACGTTAGCGTGACTGAAAATAAACGTACGTTCATGAGAACGTTAGCGTGACTGAAAATACACGCACGCTCATGAGAACGTTAACGTGACTGAAAATACACGTACGCTCATGAGAACGTTAGCGTGACTAAAATACATACATGCTCATGAGAACGTTAGCGTGACTGAAAATACACGCACGCTCATGAGAACGTTAGCGTGACTGAAAATACACGTACGCTCATGAGAACGTTAGCGTGACTAAAAATACACGCCAACACGTAGGAACGTGTGCGTGACTAAAAATACACGCAGACACATAAGAACGTGTGCGTGACTCAGCCTTCTTTCCAGCCAGAAAATGAAGTTCCAGCCAGAAGACACGCTAAGTTGGGAGATCAAACCCATGAATAACCGAAATACAACAACTTAGATCTAGGGAAAACAAGCCATAGAAATCAAAAATGCCAAGAACTAAACTCTCTCAGGATCATGAGAGGAAGAGTAATGATCCATAAAAATGGATGAAGGAGAAGCAAGATTGCACTTGCCTGCTGTGGTTGGTGGAGAGAGTGATGAGAGGAAGAAGAAAAGTAATGGTGAAGAGAAGTAATGAGGAGAGAGAAGAAGAAGGAAGCCTAAAATAGGAAAGGTGGTGGTAGGTGGGAGTTTATGGGCCGGGTTCCATCGGGTCCACAAGGCCAACCCGAAAAGAACCACTAAGAACCCGAACCTAAAAGCAAGAATAACAGCAGAAAATAAAATACAGAAAATTAATTAACATAAAATTAAAGGAATTTAAATACAAGATAATACATGATAAATACTAAATAAGTATTTATGAGTTGCACATGTATATAAAAATATGCATTCCGGGAACGGAGAGTGACATCTCTACCCACCTTAGAAAAATTTCGTCCTCGGAATTTCAAATCCAAGCAGGTAGAAATATCGGAGCTAAACTAATACAAGCAATTCTAGTGAGCAAGCAATCATTATTATCATATCAAAAGCAAGTACTATATATGTAAATTCATCATTCTACGATATCAAGTAGCTCTACCCATAAGATGACAAGCATGAAGAATCAGGACAATCAAGGTATACAGAAAGAGATATACCTTGTGAGTCAAACAGGTGTGGATATCGTGATCGGATATCGTCCTCACGTTCCCACGTTGACTCTCCCAAGGAGTGATGACCCCAAGCAACACGGACAAGACTAATTGTTCGGTTCTTGAGTATCTTCTCTCTTCGGTCCAAAATGGACACAGGCTGTTCCTCGTAAGACAGGTTGGTACCAACAACCAGCTCAGAGTGATCGAGGACATAGCTTGGGTCCGATACATACCTACGTAATTGAGATACATGAAACACGTCATGTACCTCTCGTAACGAAGGTGGGAGGGACAAACGATAAGCAACATCGCCTATCCGATCAAGGATAATAAATGGGCCCACGTACCGCGGACTCAATTTCCCGCGAACGCCAAATCTAATGACCCTACGAGTAGGTGAGATCCGCAAGAATACGTGGTCCCCAACAGAGAACTCTAACGGCCTACGATGCTGGTCCGCCCAATGACGATGCCGGTCTTGCGCAACTCGAAGTCGCTCTCTAATTACCTTAACCACTTCAACCGTCTGAACAATCATTTCTGGGCCTAACATTTTCCTTTCTCCGATATCATCCCATGCAAGCGACGACCTGCACTTCTTACCATATAGTGCTTCGAATGGCGCCATCTGGATACTGGCTTGATAACTATTGTTGTACGAGAACTCGACCAAGTGCAGGTGGCTCTCCCAAGATCCTCCAAAATCTAAAGTGCAAGCTCGTAACATGTCTTCTAAGGTCTGAATCGTTCTTTCTGATTGCCCATCCGTCTGTGGATGGTAAGCTGTGCTAAATCTTAACTTGGTACCCAGACTATGATGTAAGCTCTTCCAGAAGTGTGATGTAAAGCGGGTATCTCGATCTGACACAATACTGACAGGGACTCCATGCTGTCTGACTATCTGTTGTATATATAAATCTGCCAACTTTTCTGTAGATTGCCCTACTCTGAAAGGAAGAAAGTGTGCTACCTTCGTAAGTCGGTCCACTATTACCCAAATAGCGTCCTTACCACTTGTTGATCTCGGTAAACCGGTCACAAAGTCCATTGTAATATGCTTCCATTTTAATTCTGGAATAGGAAGCGGTTGCAATAACCCAGCTGGCCTCTGCTGTTCTGCCTTCACTTGCTGACATACCAAGCAACGGAAAATAAATCTAGCTATCTCTCTCTTCATCCCGTTCCACCAGAAATGCTGCTTGATATCTTGGTACATCTTGGTCCCTCCAGGGTGAATAGAATACTGAGAACTGTGAGCTTCTGCCATAACCTCCTGTCTGATATCTCCACTAGGCACACATAGACGTGATCCAAACCTAAGTGTACCATCTTCATAAATTCTCATCTCCTTCCTGAGTCCTGACTCACATTCTGCCCTAAGCTTCTGAATCCTTGGGTCTTGTGCCTGAGCTGCCTTGATCCTGTCTACCAAGTCGGATTGAACTTGCAGACTTGTTAGAACTCCTACATCACTAGGAAGTATAACTTCGATGCCCATCTCCTGAAGGTCTTCTAAGATATGCTTCTGTGTTGTTAACATAAATGCGCCGCCTCTCCTGCTAAGAGCGTATGCTACTACATTAGCCTTGCCTGGATGATACTGAAGCTCCACGTCATAATCCTTGATCAACTCTAGCCATCTCCTCTGCCTCATGTCAGCTCCTTCTGAGTAAAGATGTACTTCAGACTTTTATGATCTGTGTACATCTCCACTCTGTCACCATATAAGTAATGCCTCCATAGCTTCAGAGCAAACACAACTGCCGCTAACTCCAAATCATGAGTTGGGTAATTCTTCTCGTGGTCCCGAAGCTGCCTAGATGCATACGCTATCACCTTTCCATGCTGCATAAGGACACATCCAAGTCCTTTACCTGACGCATCACAATATACTGTAAAACCTCCGGGTCCAACTGGCAACGTAAGAATAGGTGCTGATATCAACTTCTGCTTCAAAGTCTCGAATGATGTTTGACATTCTGCCGACCAAACAAATGGCACATCCTTCCGGGTCAAGCGGGTCATGGGTGCTGAAAGCCTTACAAAGTCTGACACAAACCTTCTGTAATATCCTGCCAATCCCAAGAAACTCCGTACATCTGCTATGGTCTTGGGTACTGGCCAACTCTCTACTGCTTCTATCTTCTTGGGATCTACTGCTACTCCAGCTCCTGATATGATATGACCCAAAAATGAAATATGATCCGACCAAAACTCACACTTGCTGAGCTTGGCATACAACTGGTTCTCTTTCAGAACCTGTAACACTTTCCTGAGATGGTCTTCATGCTCCTCTTCACTAGCAGAGTATACGAGGATGTCGTCAAGAAACACAACGACAAACTGGTCTAAGTATGGCATAAAGATGCGATTCATCAAATCCATGAATATTGCTGGAGCATTGGTCAAACCAAACGACATTACTAAGAATTCATAATGCCCATACTTCGACCTGAATGCTGTCTTGGGAATATCTTCCTTCCGAACCCTCACCTGATGGTACCGTGAACGAAGATCTATCTTGGAGAAAACTCTAGCTTTGCTCAACTGATCAAATAAGTCGTCGATCCTGGGTAATGGGTACTTGTTCTTCACTGTTGCCGCATTAAGCTTTCTGTAGTCAATACACAATCTGGATGACCCATCCTTCTTTCCCATAAGTACCACTGGTGCTGCCCATGGTGACACGCTAGCTTGGATGAACTTCTTCTCCTTCAGTTCCTCTATGTGCTGATATACCTTGGCCTGCTCTGAATCCGCCATTCTATAAACCCGATCTGATATCGGTTTAGTTCCTGGTGCCAATTCTATACTGAACTCAATATCTCTAACCGGTGGTAGACCTGGAAGTTCTTCGGGAAATACATCTAGAAATCCTTCAACTACCTTCGGAATCTGAACTTCTTCCATTGCCGCTACTATTCCCTGCTCCTGCTGAGTTGCCTCTGATCTGACTAAGGTAAACCGCTTCATGCCTGGAATATCAAAAGATACACTCCCTCTACGATAATCTATTGTCGCATGACTGTCTTTCAGCCAGTCCATGCCTAAGATAACGTCAAAATTTCCGACAGGAAATTCTATCAACCGGGCGGGTAAGGAATGCCCGCAAACTACAACACTACGAGCTAGAATAACTCTACTAACCCTTACGAGCCCATTACCAGTGAGTATATTCAACCTCCCTGGCAATGCCTCGAACTCCATTCCTAGTCGTGTCGCAAATCGTGTAGATATAAATGAATGGGATGCTCCTGAATCAAACAATGCTACTGCGGGATATGAGGCGACGAGAATGTTACCTGCCACAACATCTCTCGATGCCAATGCCTCCTCCAAGGACAAAGTGAATGCTTGCCCTCGACCTCCTTGCTGATTTTCATGCTGCGGCCTAGCCTGGTGCTGCTGCTGGCCCCTGCCTTGATGATGCTGGGTTGGTCTATGCAGGTGTTGCTGTATCGGCGGTCCCTGCTACCGAAACATCTGAGCCTGCGGTACTAACGGACGCTGCGCCAACGGCCTAACGGCTATTGCTGGTCCTCGATACTGGCCTGCCCCTGGTGTGGGCAGAGCAGGAAACTGCTGTCATGGTCCTTCTGACCTCGAATTCATGGGACATGTGGTAACCCGATGGTCTGGATTTCCACATATCAGACATAGTCCATTCAATGTCCGACACATATCTCTAGTGTGTTCCATCTTCCCACAATAAGTGCAGCCCGCCGGGGGTTGCTGGTTCTTCTTCTGTTGCTGTTGCTGCTGCCTGGGTGGTGGTGCTGGTCCTCGTATCGCCACATCGTGGATACGAAAGCCAGTGGATGGTGCTGTTGTTCGGGGCGCTGCTCCCCCTCCTCCTTCAATCTGATTGTGGGATCTCTTCTGACCCCCAGTCCTTACTGCAAGCCTCTGTATGGTGATCTCATGCCTTCGAGTCGCCGTCAATACTTCGTCGAAAGTCTTGTAATTGTGCCCCTCTATCAATTGCAAGAGTTCAAGATAAAACCCTTGCTGAAACCTCATGGCCCTCTGGCTCTCTGTTGCTACCATCTCTGGGGCGAATCTACTCAATCTGCAGAACTCCGCTGCATAAGCATCTACAGTCTTGCCAGCCAGCCTGAGGCTGATAAACTTCTGTTGTAGCTCAAACTGTGCCACAACTCCATAGTACTTGGTCTTGAATCTTGCTGTAAAATCGTCCCAAGCCACAGGACGTCTAATGTCCACTTCCTCTGATTTCCACCAATCACGTGCGAGATCCTGAAGTAATAACTTCACCAGATCCACACGTTCTTCTGCCGGTACCTTAGCTGCTGTCAGAATAGCCTCCATGTCCTTAAGCCATGCATCTGCTGAGATGGCATCCTCCGTGCCCTCGAAACGGCGGGGGTTGTATTTGCAAAACCTGGCTGATGCTCCTGAATCAGTCCTCGCTCCTCTTTCCAAAGCCGTCTGTATTCCTTGATTGAGCAACACATTCTGCTCTTGTAGCTGAGTGTGCATGCGCTGCTGGGCCAACATCTGATATTGCTGAGTAGCCATCATTCCTCTCATGATCTCCAGAAGGGCTGGTGTGTCTGTCATGACCCGTTACCCAAATTGTTGGGCCGGGCCGAGCCATGTCCAGCCTACGCTTAAGATAAAGCACAGTAAGCTGTTCTAGAGATAACAAGATAAGACTAAATGTGCTAACAATTCTATAAGTGAAGAAGAATCATAAATGCTCCAAACACAAAAGTCGTCTCATATATAGAAATAAGTCCAAAGTACAAGTCTGAAATGTAAAACTGGATACATGTCCAGTTACAAAATGATAGAGTCTAATACATGACTACACTAAGTATCCCAAGTAGCTAAGCAACCTAGACGAGTCTCCCCGCAGGAACATCCTCGTAAAGCAGAGCCGGGTCCTCGGCAGTAACTCCATAGTATGAGTCGCAGAGTAACTCCTCCTCAGTAAGTATACCTACAACGTTATCCTGTCAGGACGGGAGCAAGTACTGTTTTCTAGCAAACTAGCATATGAAACATGGCAATGAACATAGAAGAAATAACTGGAAACATGGCATCACACAATCTATCATGGCAAGGATACATATGTCATAAAGACAGATGTATATGTAATGTTTAAAACTGTAGTAGGTACGTGATCGGTCAATAGGTATACAATGTACTGAGGCACAATGTAAATAAAATATACTTCCGTACAAGTGATAGGGCGAGAGGTGTACATACGCACAAATCTGCCTTGGTAAGTAAGGCCTACGGCGCCGTAACATATAAAATGAAACTTTGCTCGGTACTATATAGGGGGGACATGATCACGTACTCTACTATCAGTTTTTCCTATAACCCATACTCTAATCATGTGAGAGATACAAAGAAACTGTATGAGCATGGTAGTAATGGAAAGTACAACATGTGATGTTTTAACTTGCTATCCCAAGGATCAGCATTTAACATGGTGGGTTTTGCAGTTCATTTATGTGACAATATGTAAAGTTCGTAGAAAGTACTTGCCTCTAGCAAAGCAAAACAAGCTGCGATAAATGTGCTATAGATGTCCGGTAACTCGTCACTGTAGCAATAAATACAATAAACTTAGCTTTACACTAAGCTAAAACACTAAGACACTAACTGGTGAAAACACGACTTGTGACTGGGCACCTAGCCAAAATGATAACTTGGCATAGGAGACCAATGTGGGGTGACACACTATGTTAACTAGCTTCCTAGGGTCTTTACACTAGTGAGGGATGGGGTTCAACATGTCTAAAACTCCAATTAACACAAAAAGCTACAAGTCGTAATTAATCAATAAATAAATCAAAAGATTATTGTGTTCTAACAATTTTAGAGATAGACAAAAAGCCTAGTTTTTCTTAAAGCAAAGTATCAAAGTGATCCTTATTAATCATAGAAATTTATTATAATTTTTCTGGAATTTATTAACCAGTACAAATATTTTATAAAAATCAGTTTTTCTAAGTATACAGAAAGTGAGTTTTGGTTTCATATGCCAACCTAGTGGCAAAACAGTAAATTAAATACTACAAAAATTATACTAAATTAGCTAACTTAACAAAGTATCTAAAAACTATTTTTCCATAATTTTAGCAATACTTTAAGTATTTTTTAGAAAATCAAAAACAGCAATGCACACAATAATTAATTATCTGCGTATTTTGTCCATGTATATAATTTGAACCAAAGTTCAAATACAGGACCCAAGGCCATGAATCAAGTCCAATATGACTTGTACAGGTCTTGAATGTGTGAAAACACATTTGAGCCCAAATACCCATGCTAGGCTTGGACATCAAATGGTTGCAGTAATTTAAATACAATAAAATACAATTTAGTAAAAGTACAAAATAATTATTAATATTTTAATAGGACAAAGTTATGCATAGTGAAAAATATAAATACATGTGTTAAAAGTACATATATATTTGTAAGGAGAATACTTAATTTATAGAGTACAAATATACATGTATAAACATATATACATATATATAGGAAAAATACTTTAATAATAAAGTGTATATATATATATATTAATATGTATATACATGAAGATATATACATATATTTTAGTATATACATATATATACACAAAATTTACTAAATATATATACATATATATATAATACTGTAAAAACAGTATATACATATATACATGTATACTAATATATATATATATATATATATATATATATATATATATATATATATATATATATATATATACATATATATATATATATATATAAATAAAAGAAAAAGAAAAAGGAAACAGAAAGAAAAAAAAGGGGGGCTCGAACCCTGTCCAGCGGGGGGGGGGGGGGGGGGTTTAATTCGTTCGGGCTGGCCAATGGGCCAGCTCGGTGGATTTGTTAGAGTTAGGGCTAGGTTTACATTTATTTAGCACAGAAATTAAATGGGTTTTTACCCGTTAAGCAAAGCCCAAACCCGTTAGTTCATGTTATGAGTCCTGTGTCCATACAGTCAAGGACACGAAGGACAGCCGAGTCTTGTGTCGGGGCTATGCACGACACGCACGAGTCCTAACTTGCGTGTCCGAGCACGGGGCTGGGGTCATCGTGTCCGGGCGAACGAAAAACGTGTGAACGAGACACGATACGACACAGGGGAGGAGTGACACGTACGTGTCCGGCGTTTGAACGGAGTTTCGAATGGGCGATCGTCGGCTGGGGGCGTCGTGGTCGTGGCGGAGCGGTGGCGCTGGGGTCGGCTTGGCAAGGCGAGCCTATCGGTGGTGGTTGCGGGCGGTGGTGCTCGGCGTAGGGGCGGCGCTGGGGTGGTTGCCGGAGTTAGGGTTAGGGCTAGGGTTTTTGGGGGAGAAAAGGGGCTGTGGGCGGTGGTTGTGGTGATGGTCGAGCTGAGGGGAGAGGGGGGTCATTTATAGGCTAGCTAGGTCGGTCGGGGGGCAGTGAGCTGGCCGGAAATGGCGGGAGAAAGTAGGTCGGCGGTCGGGCAGTCGTCGGTCGGCGGGCAGGGGGGTGGGTGAGGGTTTTACACTTAGGTCCTCAGGATTTTAGGAATTTACGAATAGGTCCCTAAGTCACTAAATGCAATTATAAATTTGCATTCCACCATTAAAAATAATTCATTAATTACAAAATACTATTTCAACAATTTAATAAATTGCATACTACCATAAAAACAATTCTAAAAATTTACAGAATGATATTAAAACAATCTAATTAATTGCAAAACTTAATTAAAACATTTTAGGAAATTGCAAATTGATATTTTAACATTTAAAACTCATTTAAAATTCATTTAAAAATTCTAGAAAAATTCCTAAAAATCTAATTAATTATTTTAAGGCTAAAAAAATAACATTAAAAATTAATAAACAATAATTAAATAAAATTTTGAAAAACAGGGGCTTACAAATCTTCCCTTCTTGAAAAATTTCGTCCTCGAAATTCACATGGATTGAAGACCCTACAATATTCTAACATAGCAAGCAACACAACAAAATGACTAAGGCTACGATCAAAACTAACCTCCCGAAACCTGTTCCGGCTCCGGCTCAACGGCTAGACTATAAACTCTCCCCTGAGGTCCCTTGGCTACTGGGCAGTCCCGAATCTGATGGATGGCAGACCCACAAGCTAAACACTGTCCTAACCTCTTCCTGCAGACGACGAATTCATGCCCTGGTCTTCCGCAGAAAGAACATATAGCTCCCTTCTGCTGCTGTTGTCGGGGTCCCGGGGTTCTAACTGGCTGGGTCGGGTGATGTGATGTAGGGGGATGATAAGTCTGCTGGGGTGGCGTCGGCGCTCTCTGCTGGAAAGCCTGACGCTTGGACGGTCCCTCATGGTGTACAGAAGTCGGCCTCTTGCTAGACAGAAGACGCTCCTCAATACTCCGGGCCAACTCTAGGCTCTGGTAGTAGTCAGTCGTACCGTTCGCCACTATAAGAATGCCAATGTCTGGAACTAGACCATGGCAAAACCTACGGGTCATCTCCTCTGGATCAGCAACCAGACTAGGAGCAAAACGGCTCAAGCGACTGAACTCTCCCGCATAGTCATCAACAGAACGGTTCCCCTGCTGGATGTTCTGGAATCGTAGCCCCATGGCTACTCTAGCAGTGGTCGAGAAGAATTTCTTCTTGAACTGGGTCTTGAACTGGTCCCAGGTGGCTCTCCCTCTCGCGAACAACGGCTCATTCCTGAACCAGACTCCGGCTAAGTCTATCAGCAGAAATCCTGCTGCCTCGACCTGAAGGTCATCCGGCATCCTAACTCCCAGAAGCTTCCTCTCTACAGAATCTAGCCAGTCATCAGCTACTACTATGCCCTCAGTCCCTGAGAACTCCTTGGGATTCAGACCCATGAAGTCCTTGACCGTTCCCGCTTTCTGCCGTGGCTCTACATGTGGTTGGACCACGGGACGTCCCTCAGAACGCTCCATGCTCTGGCGGAGTAGGGTAGTCTGCTCCTGATGGGTTGTTAGGAACCCCTGGATCAGTGTGAGCAGCTGGTTCCCGTCGAGTGTGACGGAAGCCTGGGTGGGTATGGTGATAGGGGGTGGTGGAGGTATTGGGTCCTGCTGGGACCGGGATGTGGAAGGTGGTATCTGGGTCTGTGGATCTGTGGAGTGGGGGAAAGTGGTAGGTGGAGATGCATCAGTCAACTGGTCAGCTGACTGGATATGGAGGGCCCCATTCTCGGGGGTAATATGCTGGGACGAACGAGTAAGCACCATCTAAATTACACATAAAAGACTTATAAGGACTTGTTTAAAGTAAGCAATCATATGCAAGAAAATCTAATTATAATAGCAAACATGTGATGTATTTCCTATGTTGTAATCCTAGCATTCCGCTAGGTGTTCTAAGCGTCTTTCCTAATGTTGTCTAATTACCTTAAGTTCCTAATTGCAGGCATGTTTGGTACAATAACGTAACCAAACAATTTAGTCAGGACCTGCATGGGCCACCAAAAAAACATGGTTGCGGGCGGTGGTGCTCGGCGTAGGGGCGGCGCTGGGGTGGTTGCCGGAGTTAGGGTTAGGGCTAGGGTTTTTGGGGGAGAAAAGGGGCTGTGGGCGGTGGTTGTGGTGATGGTCGAGCTGAGGGGAGAGAGGGGGTCATTTATAGGCTAGCTAGGTCGGTCGGGGGGCAGTGAGCTGGCCGGAAATGGCGGGGGAAAGTAGGTCGGCGGTCGGGCAGTCGTCGGTCGTCGGGCAGGAGGGTGGGTGAGGGTTTTACACTTAGGTCCTCAGGATTTTAGGAATTTACGAATAGGTCCCTAAGTCACTAAATGCAATTATAAATTTGCATTCCACCATTAAAAACAATTCATTAATTACAAAATACTATTTCAACAATTTAATAAATTGCATACTACCATAAAAACAATTCTAAAAATTTACAGAATGATATTAAAACAATCTAATTAATTGCAAAACTTAATTAAAACATTTTAGGAAATTGCAAATTGATATTTTAACATTTAAAACTCGTTTAAAATTCATTTAAAAATTCTAGAAAAATTCCTAAAAATCTAATTAATTATTTTAAGGCTAAAAAAATAACATTAAAAATTAATAAACAATAATTAAATAAAATTTTGAAAAACAGGGGCTTACAGTGTCCACTTGGGTAGGTGGAACTGTGGGTGGTGGTGGAATGTTCGGATACTGCGATCCAGCTGCTGGTTCCACTATCACTTCTTCCTGGGTAGCCTCCTGAGGTGAGACTGGCCCTTGTTCCTGACCAACAGGGTCGGGTTGTCCACGTTGCTCCTGCTGTTGCTGTCCAGTCCTGGCAGATGCGGACGAAGTACCCCTAAGAAAAGGGACAAAAGAACAATCAAACAACCGGACATGAAGGATCAATGAAGTCAAAGGATACCGGAATGTCAAGCAAGGGTTGAGAATAATGAATCATGAGATCAAGGGGGAACACGCGTAATTGAGACATCCTATAAATCAAAACACCCCACAAGTCTGAAATCAGACCTGCATGGACCACCACTAAAACCTTGTCACGCCCCAGAACCAGAATACTGGAGAGCGAGGGAATGACTCAGCCAGCTACGTATTACGGGTAGATGAATACCGTATAATACGATCAATGCTGTCTAACCAGACGAGGGGGTGCATACTACATGAAAGTCTTACTATGGTCATTTCACATCTATTGTCTCAATCCTTCAAACAAGAAACAGAAAATAGAGAACATGTAAGAATAAGCAGTAAGGCATCCCAAATGCTCAGTCAAAATGTCCTTGAGATCTAGCTTTACAAAACATAGCCAGATGGTATAGTAAAGTATACACAATTGTTATCAGCTGCAGTCTGACTTAATTACAATTATGCAAAAGTAAGTACAAGACAATTCGACTAACATGTTGGTGCCAAACGGCTAAGTATAAAGTAAATGATAAAATGAGCGGTGAAGTAAGGAAATCCACTCGAGTCCTCCTGCGATCATTCCCCTAGTATTGACCATCTTGGAGGTAGAAGTAAGCTGGATCCTCGGGGACCGGCTCTAAATCTGGCCATGCAAAACCAGAGAGGTTAGACCTCTAATAGCAAGTACCACAAGGAAGTACGTTATGAAGGACTAAACCAGTAATTAAGAGAATATAATAATAGATCTCTGCCTTCCACTAGGATTCACATAACATCACGACACTTCGAACCAACCTCCCAACCAAACAAGGACAAAAGTTGGCCCGTCATGTCCTGACATTCTGATCATCCCAGTTAGGTAACAGAGTAGCACAGTACACAAACAAATCATCTTGAACGGCCAATCGACTACTACGGCTTGCTATTGTGAGTCCCAAGTTATCCTGAAATTATGCAATTAGGGATTCCTCAGTTCTTACTATGTACAAGCAAGGCTAGTCTATCCAATCAATCAATTGCGCCAATCATGTAGTTAGACGAGTCCCAGCGGGACGCCCACCGTTATAGCATGTATTATAATATAAGCAGATACCGTTTCCTGCCCGTGTGACAGATTTACCGTATCTGTGGGAACCAGTCGGCCCGTCAGGCACTTAATAGTCCCAAGGGGGCTGCCATGTAAGAACTCGGGAATCCATTCTCTCCATGCCATCATTATTTTATTTAACTTAATAGTCTCTACGTTGAGTGAAGTTCCATGCCGTGGATCATGGTCATTCAAATGAGTACTTTCGTACGGGGTACGATATGCGCAACTCTACAACGATACCCGTGCGGCTAGGTTGTAGGTTTTACATAGCGTGATGCAACAATCAAGTCTAACCACGGAGTAATCATGCCTTGACCATAAAGTACACATGCTATTTTTGTAAAATAGATAAATAAATAATTTGGAACCTGCATGTGCCTGTATGCCAATATTCGGGATTGGCTAATCGAGTACAATAGTTCATTACATGAACGTGTCTCATTCATTTCATTCAATAAGACGACTATCCAGTCTCTTAGTTCCAACTAGGAACGCATGATCAATTTTAGTAAAGATAACCATTATTACCAATGGTATCAAGGCATGAAAGTCAATTAGTATTACATGGGGTCGAGTCTGTAACTCCTCAGAGTTAAGTTCCAGTCAATCTGGGTATCCATGGATCAATCAAGACACATGACACATTCTACACAACAATCCATATTAACTATATTAACATGTCATGATTTATCAAGAAATTCACGCAAAGGCGTAAGAATATAATAGAAGAATTATCATGCCATCATTAAATGAATAAGTTATAGGACAATTAAAAATACCCAGGTTAAAAGTCACGCCAGCAAGTCTAAGCTAAGGCCAAAAGTCACGCCAACAGGTCTAGTCGAAGTGAGCGTGAAAATGGTTCATATTGGCATCCACAGTGTGAGTGTGGGAAATGATAAGAAATCCACGCACGCACTCGTGGACGTGTGCGTGACTAAAAATCCACGCACTCATGGATGTGTGCGTGACTAAAAATACACGCACTCATGGATGTGTGCGTGACTAAAAATACACGCACGCTCATGAGAACGTTAGCATGACTGAAAATACATGCACGCTCATGAGAACGTTAGCGTGACTGAAAATACATGCACGCTCATGAGAACGTTAACGTGACTGAAAATACACGCACGCTCATGAAAACGTTAACGTGACTGAAAATACACGTACGCTCATGAGAACGTTAGCGTGACTAAAATACACGCACGCACATGAGAACGTTAGCGTGACTGAAAATACACGCACGCTCATGAGAACGTTAGCGTGACTAAAAATATACGCCAACACGTAGGAACGTGTGCGTGACTAAAAATACACGCAGACACGTAAGAACGTGTGCGTGACTCAGCCTTCTTCCCAGCTAGAAAATGAAGTTCCAGCCAGAAGACACGCTAAGTTGGGAGATCAAACCCATGAATAATCGAAATACAACAACTTAGATCTAGGGAAAATAAGCCATAGAAATCAAAAATGCCAAGAACTAAACTCTCTCAGGATCATGAGAGGAAGAGTAATGATCCATAAAAATGGATGAAGGAGAAGCAAGATTGCACTTGCCTGCTGTGGTTGGTGGAGAGAGTGATGAGAGGAAGAAGAAAAGTAATGGTGAAGAGAAGTAATGAGGAGAGAGAAGGAGAAGGAAGCCTAAAATAGGAAAGGTGGTGGTAGGTGGGAGTTTATGGGCCGGGTTCCATCGGGTCCACAAGGCCAACCCGAAAAGAACCACTAAGAACCCGAACCTAAAAGCAAGAATAACAGCAAAAAATAAAATGCAAAAAATTAATTAACATAAAATTAAAGGAATTTAAATACAAGATAATACATGATAAATACTAAATAAGTATTTATGAGTTGCACATGTATATAAAAATATGCATTCCGGGAACGGGGAGTGACACAACTTAACTGACAAATCATATAATAATTTCGTAACAGGTTGAATCGGGAGAAAACCCAATATGGTGACCTTGCTCCTCGCTACGCACAAGAAGGGGGAGCTGTTCGTAGACAACAAGGCCCGGGACACCTACGTAAGTTTTACTTAATGCTAGTTCATTAATATTAATTTTTAGTTAGGTAGAAAATTCATATAGATGTTATTTCTAGGCCGAGTTTTAGAAGTTTTACTTAATGCTAGTGCATTAGTATATTAATTTTTAGCGACCACGTGAGAATTCATATAGATGTTATTTCTAGGCCGAGTTTTTGAGGCTTAGTGAGGCCGGCCGACACGGAAGGAGAGAGCTGGTGCTAGCACTTTCCAGCAGCCCCCGGCCGCAGCTCAGTCAGATGACGAGCTGTGGATGAGGGCCGTTGGTGGCATGCATAGGGGTACGTACTATGGTACGGGCTCCTATGGTGCCTTCATTACGTTACAGTCCTCTGCGACCGCCACCAGTGTGCCCGGCCCCGCACAGACTGAGGAGTCGATCCGCCAGCAGGAGAGTGACGTCCTTGCGCAGATCGCAGCTCTGCGTGACGAGATGCTGGAGAGGATGGGGGCACCGCATAAAGATGATTCTGCGCTCATCTCATGCTTTGAGAGGCTGGAGGAGACTACAGAGGCGCTGCAACAGATGACCCGTGCTACGCAGGAGGCTACGCAGCGGTTGACCGAGCAGATACAGCATTTCCAGGAGATGGCAGCAGAGTGATCGTCTGCTGGTACGCAGGAGCATCGTCTACATCCGACGGTGCACGGGAGGACATGCTCGTCCACTTGTTGTCACCGGAGGAGTATCAGACGATCCTGACGTTGCGACGACAGTCATCTGGTGACGCTCCTCCTCCAGCACCGGGTCCAGCTCCAGGCGATCAGTAGTTGAGGATATTGAGTTAGTACTGTACTACATTTTTTACTTTGTACGTATTTGGGGATATTCAGCTTTTTCGTTGAGGATATTGAGTTTGTACGTATTTGCGGATATTGATTTGGTTTGTTCAGGATATTATATATTGACATTGTTTGTTGCGGATAGTATTTTTTCTTTATATTTTTTGTATATTCTGGAATGTATTGTGCGTGCCGGTGTTGAGTGTTCCACCGAGGGGGTCGGCGAACCCAGGGATTGGATTCTGTATTTTGTGCTTTATATTCTGTATTTTGGCTCAGGCTCCAGCTCCATCTCCATTTGCATTCTGGAACCTTTTTTTTTTAATTTAGCGACGTTAATATTCGTCGCTAAAAGTTAGCGACGTTAATAAATGTCGCTACTAGCGTCGCTAAATGCTGACGTGGCAACACGTGGCACCAAATCTGATGTCAGCTCGTCGTCGCCAAAACATCGCAAAAATGTCGCTAAACGGCAACCAAATCCTGACGTCGCCTTATACGTCGCTAATTAGCGTCAACGAATAAACGTCGCATATAACATCGCTAATTAGCGACGTTATTGACGTCGCTAAATAACGTCGCCCGAGCGATGTTTTGCGACGTTTTCTCGTTTAGCGACACGTATTTTTCTGTCGTTCATGAAATGTCGCCAAAAATGTCGCTAAATTCTCTTAGCGACGTTTTCGTCGAGTATAGCGACGTTTTCTAACGTCACTAATCTGACAAATTTTTGTAGTGGTGGAGGTGGAGGAATTGGATGAAATAGTGAGACAGGCTGATGCTGACAAAGCCCCGTGGCCAGACGGGCTTGGCAGTAATTCTTCAAAGTACATTGGCATGACATCAAGTTGCAGGTTCTCGAGCTGGTACGGGATTTTTTTACAAATCGGAAGCTTCTGAAGGAACTTAACCATACTTTTCTCACTCTCGTTCCAAAAAAAGAGGGGGCGGAGGCGCTCTCTGACTACAGGCCTATTGCATGTTGCAACTTCATATATAAGTTGATTACTAATCTTATGTTTTGAAGGATGGAGGAAGCTATGCGGGGGCTTATTTCGTTCAACCAAGCTGCCTTTATAAAAGGCAAATCAATTGCTGACAATAGTCTCTTGGCGCACGAGCTGGTTCAGGATTTTAACAAAGCAGGGGGCATGCGTGCAAGCTTTAAACTTGACTTGCGGAAAGCCTATGACATGGTAAACCGCGACTTTGTCTGTCATATTATGTTAGCGATGGGATTTGATCGAGAGTGGGTGGATATGGTTCGAGAATGCATCACCTCCCCCTCTTTCTCGGTTCTTTTGAAGGGATGTCCGCATGGTTTATTTCAGAGTAGTCGGGGGATTCAACAAGGTGACCCTCTGTCTCCGTATCTGTTCACAATCGTAATGGAGTACTTTACTTGTCTCATGGATAGGGCGGTTACTCAGGGAAGGATTACGCCGCTGCAAAAAAGGATTGCTCCGACTGTGTCTCACCTCATCTTCGCGGATGATTTGCTAGTCTTCATGGTGCCTACATACAAAGGGCTTGACGCGTTGACTGATATCATTCAATGATTTGGGACTACTACAGGTCTTCTTATTAATCAAGAAAAAAGTTGTGCCTATTTTAATCAACACTGCCCTAACAAAGAGGAGAGAGCCAGCCGGATTGGGATAGCCAGAGGAGAGTTGCCGGTAAAATATTTGGGCATTCCACTCTGCGTAAAATGCGCAAGAGATACTGAATGCAAAAGCTTGGTGGATTACGTCCAAATACGTACAGAGGGTTGGCACACTCAGAATTTGTCCTTCGGTGGACGTATTGAATTGGTAAAGGCGGTGATCCAGGCAATTACATTGTTTTGGCTCCAAACTATCATGCTACCTTCTTCTACTATTAAGAAGATTGATAAGATATGCGCGGACTTTGTCTGGCGGGGAGGAATGCACGCTATCAGTTGGGATACCTTGTGCAGACCGAAAGAGGAAGGAGGGGTGGGGATCCGTTCGTTGCGGACCCTATGGACGGTTGCTGCTATCAGACTCACGTGGAAATTCATCTCCGGGTCCTCCTTCTGGGCTCAGTGGATGATGAATAAATACGTGAAGGAGGATAATTGCTGGAGAGTGGGAAGAAATAGAAATGCTTCGGTTACGTACAAGACTATAATCCAACACAGGCAATGGATTAAACAGTACATTGTGCGTGCCATGAAAGATGGCAACTCCACAGACTTGTGGTTTGACCCTTGGGTCGACCACTCGAGCTTGGCGGACAGATTGGGTGATAGACTGCCTCCATGGGTGAGGTCGGGGGTTCGAGTCATCTCTATTACACATAATGGAGAATGGCGGACGACGATTAATGGATTGGCTGGGCAGTTCAGCCGAGAGATCAGAACGGTTAGACTTGATAGCAGGAGGGAAAGGGACTGTTGGCAGTGGAAGGATGCTAGTAGCGGAGAATTTGAGCATAGTCGGGTGTATGAAGCAGTTAGGGACTCATATCCTAAAATTAATAATATGATGTTTATTTGGGTCAAAGGGGCGGCCAGGAAATGGCAGTACTGTATGTACAAGGTTATGCTTGGGAGGCTCATCACTCGGAATAGACTAAGGAGGTTCGGGGTCGCAGTGGAGAGCCAGTTGTGTGTTCTATGTGCGGAACATAACGAGAGTATGGCTCATCTCTTCCTTCAGTGCGAGGTTGCATGGGCAGTTTGGGAGCATCAGAAGTGTAAATTGGGCATGGCAGCTGGAGGAGAGCGGGATCTCAACACTGTTATAGAAGGCATCAGGAATGAAAGGGGCAGAGAAGTCAACTGGAGTTCGGAGGCACGGTTACGACTCGCTGCGGCAGTATGGCATATTTGGAAAGAGCGGAATAACCGCATATTTGAGGGGTTGAATACCCCCATGATAGGATTAGTTAGCAATATTGAAAATGATATTAGATTGATCTCTGTACAACGGGTCTAAACATGAACGCTGATTTTATTTTTTCTTCGAATTGCCTACTTACAAAATATATATATATATATATATATATATATATATATATATATATATATATATATATATATATATATATATATATATATATATAGTGAGGCATACGGTCCGAGTGGTCAGGAGATCGATTCCCGTTGGAAACGTTCGCCACAATTACCACTCGGACCGTGTGTGTGTGTGTATATATATATATATATATATATATATATATATATATGATAGCAATAAGAAGCATCTCCATAAAGATCTACACACAGCTTTTGGAAAAATATTTAATTTTTCCTGTGATGGGTGTTAAATGGCCCAACCACCATGAGGAGGAGAAATTATTAGGTGCTCCTGGCTCACCACTGGACGTGCTGAGTGGTAAGCCCGGTCCAATGAACAATTGACACTTGAAATAATCAATTAATTCCATATTTTTTACATCATAACCGGACAATTCATAAGTTAGCTTAATATTAATATTAATTTTGATATTAATATTAATGTTAATGTTAATCTTAGTATTAATGTTAATATTAATTTTAATATTAATATTAATGTTAATATTAATGTTAATTTGAATATCAATGTTAACATTAATACTAAGATTAACATTAACATTAATATTAATTTTAATGTTAATATTAATATTAATATTAATATTATTGTTAATATTAATTTTACTGTTAATATTAATGTTAATCTTAATATTAATTTTAATGATAATATTAATATTATTGATTTTGTTAGTATTTTTTGTTATCTTTAATATTAATGTTAATATTAATAATAATATTAATTTTAATGTTAATATTAATATTAATTTTAATTTTAATGTTAATATTAATATTATTGTTAATATTAATTTTATTGTTACATCTTAATATTAATTTTAATGTTAATATTAATATTATTGATTTTGTTAGCATTTTTCGTTATCTTTTCATATCTGGTTATGTTGTGAAAAATATGGGATTAATTGGTTATTCCAAGCGTCAATTGTTTATTGGACCGGACTCACCACTCAGCCACTCAACACGTTCAGTGGTGAGCCGGGAGCACCTAATAATTTCTCCGTGAGGAGGGCTGAGAGCAAGCATTTCGGCCGTATTTGTAGCTTGGTACGGGCGTTGTACTAAAAACTATCAGTTCAACAAAGAAAAGATCTGTCGAATTGGAAGATAGCGACCAAACTCGAATGGCCCTTATAATTAGCGAAGATGGTATAAGGTCCTAATTGGATGGTAGAAGAAGGGTGAATCGAACAACAATAGCACATCATTTCTTCTATTTATTATAGTCCATTATTATTCCGTCCTTCACGAAAGAGCTAATTTCAAGTCAATAAATCATCTTGTTGTTCTTATATTTTCTTCGATCTCCAACAAAAAATAATAATATGATATAAAAGTACAAAATAAAAATAGCTTACTTTCTTTTCCTGATCAATCTGTTTGCCCAATAAATTGAAACTTTATTCATTTCTCTAATAATGTTTTTTAATACAAATTATAGATAGATAAAACTAGGCCAGATTTAAGCGGAGGCCACTCTCCTGTCATAAACCCCCAAAAAAAAAAATGTTAAAAAGTTATAGGATAAATAAAGAAATAAATTTTGTTTTCAAAAAACAAGTGAAACGAGGAAGAAACTCACAAAAACCTAAGTGGAAGGTGCTAGCACAACTCTAGCATCAATATTAATTTTCACCCACCTTATCGGTGGAAGGTGCTAGCATAACATGAATTTGTCAATAACAATGGTGGAACCCAAACGAGCAAAAAAAATAAAAATAATCAAGACATTTTTTTTATATAAACCAAACTTGCTGCGCTTCAATCTACATATAAATAGAATAATCAAACAAAAAATATTAAAATGAAATTTTAGTATTTAATTTTTTTCTTCTTAAATTTAATGTCCAACAGGGTTTAAAATTTACTAGCACATGAACCACCAATTGACAATTTTGTTCAAAGTCTCGTTTGGTACCCAAAAGAGAAGGAAAAGAAAATTAGTACTTTATTTCCTTTTATTTTCTTCCAAAAAAATTTACAATTTCTATTTTTTTCCGTATTTGGAAAGGTCCGAAAAAAATGGAAGATAAAGTAAATAATTGAAAGTGGAGAAGTGAATCAATGGATGAGAAATAATTTTTCTTTTTATTTTATGTTTTCGTGGTAATTTTTTTTTACTCATTTCGTTTGGCAATCAAACACAAAAAATAAATAACTTTCCTTTTATAACGTTCTGATTTTGCAAATAAAACGTGAACTAAGACCTTCCAAAAAAGAGCACTCTAACAGATATGAAAAGCATTTAAATGAAACAGCTCAATATGCATAACTTCCAAATATTTTCCAATATGATTTTCTTAATACAGTACTAAGAACAACATGTCTCCAACAAGGTACTGACAAGTGTAGTTTGTGCTAGTTTCCAAAAATAAGACTTAGTTTTGTCGGGCTAGTTTAATATCGACCTATCAATATATTTTATTTTTTAAAACTTAGTTAACCCAGAGAATAAGGTCGACCAAGCCGAACCTTCGATTTTGAATCGATTTGATCCTAATTTTTGATTTTTTGATTTTACGTGCAATCAAAGTTACTATATTTGTTTTTTTGACTAAAAACATATAAAGCTTTTAAGTAGTGTAGTTGTGTACTATATCATATATTCAATATAAGAATGTAAATATATATAATTGCTTCAACCTGGATTAACCCACATGTTTGACCAATTTGACCCAATCCGGTATTCTGGCAGAGTCAATCTCTGACCTAGTTTTTAAAACATTGGTTTGTGCTACAAGAGAACATCTAAATAAATCTCAACTATACCGCCGTTTGGTACGCGTAATTAAGGGTGTGCATCGGTCGGTGGTTGACATATTTTGTCACAATCGAAGTCAAACCGAAGTTAATCGGTTTAAAAATAAGCAAAAACGAACCAAACCAACCAACTGGTCGGTTCGATTTTGAAACCGACCGACTTGGTTCGGTTTGACTTGGTCGATTTTGATCACATAAAAAAATGGACTATCATTAATTTTTTGGGTACTGATGCTTATTTTGTTGTGTGAAACTTCAGTCATTATAGGAGAAAAAAATGAAACAATTGTCAATCAATGACATGAAAAAAAATCATATGCATTCAACCAACAGAAGCACAACAGTGATGGAACGTGAAAATGTGCATTCAACAAATAGCAGCTTCAGCTTGCACTTTGCAGCATTGCACATCAATTTGTAATAGTAAAATTGCAGCCGTCACTCTTCTTTGAGATAGAGAAGCTTTTTCAAAGTGTGATGTCTGTTGTTAAATGAACCAAACCGGTCTAATACCCAAGTAAGTTTAGTAACCCAACTCTAATTATTTAACACCCACATAGGGTTTGATTCGGTTCAGTTCAATTTTAAACGATTTTTGTTATATCCAAACCGTGAACCGAACCGAATCGGTCGATTTTTAAAAAATTGCAGCCGAACCAAACCGACTGAACCATCGGTTTGGTTTAAAAACCGATCGGTTCGGTTTGGTTTGGTTCGATTTTGTCGGTTTGACTTAATTGTGCACAATCCTATGTGTAATAGTGTATAGTCGAAAATTCTATATTTATGGAAATCATATTTCGGTAATGAAATTCCCTGAAAAACTATATTATCATGTTTAGTGACTTTATTAATAATAAAAAAAAAGTGGGAAAAAACTAAAACTGAGATTAAAAATGATATCAATATATAAGAAAAACCCCAAAACCAAAAAATCTTATAAAAAAGGGAAAAAATTAGAAACCTCGGAAAAAAATCTAAAAAAAAAAGAAAACAAACTTCAAAAGGTAAAAAGGTTAAAAAAAGGAAAAAAAAAAACTGGAAATTGCTGAGAAATCCAATTTCGGGGTGGGCTTTTATGAAATGCCCACCCGCTGGATAAGTTTTATGAAATACCCAGAATTAAGTATTTTCACGTTAAATATTCCAAGATTCCCTTTTAGATGCCACCCGCTAGAAACTGCTATTTTTATAATACCGAAACTACCCCTCCGCGCGAATTGGTCATCATATGTATTTGAATTCAAAAAACTCAGATCTGGATTGCGATTTTCGTCTTCTTCTTCTTCACGGGAAATCTGAATTCCATTGCTCTCATATTCAGCAGAGATCGCAAAGATCGTTCGTAGTTCGGTGTGTTTTTATTCAGTCGAACTCAGATCATCGCTCGTCATCATCATCACCATCATCATCATCTTCATCGTGGAGACATTTGAACTCAGATCTTCAATTGTGGAGAGAAGATCTTTCTTCTTCTTTTCCATAATAATTATCATCGCTTTGAAAGAAGAACGAAACTCTTTATTCCTGAAAAAACTAAATTACACGTTTTAACACTGGAAATGACCATTCTCCGTCTTAATTAGGACGGAGAATGGCATTCTCCGTCTTAATTAAGACGGAGAATGCCATTCTCCGTTTTATTTAAGACGGAGAATGCCATTCTCCGTCCTAATTAACACGGAGAATGACATTCTCCGTTTCCGTCTTAATTAGGACCGAGAATGTCATTCTCCGTCCTAATTAAGACGGAAACGGAGAATGGCATTCTCCGTTTTATTTAAGACGGAGAATGGCATTCTCCGTCCTAATTAACACGGAGAATGACATTTTCCGTGTTTCTAACACGGAGAATGGTCATTCTCCTGCGTTTTAACACTAGAATGACCATTCTCCGTGATAAATTACACGGAGAATGGCATTCTCCGTCCTAATTAAGACGGAGAATGCCATTCTCCGTCCTAATTAAGACGGAGAATGGTCATTCTCCGTTTAATTTAGCACGGAGAATGGCCATTCTCCGTCTTAATTAGGACGGAGAATGCCATTCTCCGTTTTATTTAACACGGAGAATGACATTCTCCGTTTCATTTAACACGGAGAATGGCATTCTCCGTGTTTCTAACACGGAGAATGGTCATTCTCCTGCGTTTTAAACACTGGAATGACCATTCTCCGTGTAAATTAGGACGGAGAATGTCATTCTCCGTCCTAATTAAGACGGAGAATAGTCATTCTCCGTGTAAATTAAGACGGAGAATGCCATTCTCCTGCATTTTATGGTTAGCTGAAACTTTGGAGGGCCATAACTTTTGACTGGGAGGTCGAAACGAGGTCCCGTTTGTCGCAAAATGAGCGTATCGTCGAGGAGACTGAAAATAACAGTTTCATCGTTAGACGGCCTTCCGAAATTTTAGATTCGCAAAAAAATGATGTTTGGACCTCCGTTTTAGCACTTTTGTCGTTCGTCTCGGTCTTTCCGAAATTTTTCGACGAGTTTTTGAAGATTTTTGAGGAGAAAACCTAGATTCGAAAGTGAGCAGCGTATGGAAGAAGATGGAGTATTGAAACGTTTTTTTAAGAGCAGTTTTGTGGGTGTTTCCAATAAATTAAAAGGAAGGGCAAAAGGGTCATTTGGAACCCGCTTTGGATAAGTTTCTCTAATTCTGGGCACGCGATGAAAGTTTTTTTAGCGGTGGGTTTTACATAAAAATTTTTTAGTTTTTGGACATTTCATAAATCTTCCCAAAAAAAAAACAATAAAATAAAAATAAAAAAAAGCATAGAAAAAACAACATTTTTTTGTCCGCAAAAATAAATAAATAAATCCATATAGCCTCAAGGGATAGAATTTTCATATTGTTCAGATAAATAATTTACGTGATATTCTCACTCCCCGAAAATAAATTTTCATAACCTAAATCAAATATTAAAAAAATCTCGTGTAACGGACCAAGGCATAATTTAGGATGGGAAGATTTATGAAATGCCCAAAAACTAAAAAAGTTTTATGTAAAACCCACCGCTAAAAAAACTTTCATCGCGTGCCCAGAATTAGAGAAACTTATCCAAAGCGGGTTCCAAATGACCCTTTTGCCCTTCCTTTTAATTTATTGGAAACACCCACAAAACTGCTCTTAAAAAAATGTTTCAATACTCCATCTTCTTCCATACGCTGCTCACTTTCGAATCTAGGTTTTCTCCTCAAAAATCTTCAAAAACTCGTCGAAAAATTTCGGAAAGACCGGGACGAACGACAAAAGTGCTAAAACGGAGGTCCAAACATCATTTTTTTGCGAATCTAAAATTTCGGAAGGCCGTCTAACTATAAAGCTGTTACTTTCAGTCTCCTCGACGATACGCTCATTTTGCGACAAACGGGACCTCGTTTCGACCTCCCAGTCAAAAGTTATGGCCCTCCAAAGTTTCAGCTAACCATAAAATGCAGGAGAATGGCATTCTCCGTCTTAATTTACACGGAGAATGACCATTCTCCGTCTTAATTAGGACGGAGAATGACATTCTCCGTCTTAATTTACACGGAGAATGGTCATTCCAGTGTTAAAACGCAGGAGAATGACCATTCTCCGTGTTAGAAACACGGAGAATGCCATTCTCCGTGTTAAATGAAACGGAGAATGTCATTCTCCGTGTTAAATAAAACGGAGAATGGCATTCTCCGTCCTAATTAAGACGGAGAATGGCCATTCTCCGTGCTAAATTAAACGGAGAATGACCATTCTCCGTCTTAATTGGGACGGAGAATGCCATTCTCCGTGTAATTTATCACGGAGAATGCCATTCTCCGTGTAATTTATCACGGAGAATGGTCATTCTAGTGTTAAAACGCAGGAGAATGACCATTAAACACGGAGAATGTCATTCTCCGTGTTAATTAGGACGGAGAATGCCATTCTCCGTCTTAAATAAAACGGAGAATGCCATTTTCCGTCCTAATTAAGACGGAGAATGACATTCTCGGTCCTAATTAAGACGGAAACGGAGAATGTCATTCTCCGTGTTAATTAGGACGGAGAATGGCATTCTCCGTCTTAAATAAGACGGAGAATGCCATTCTCCGTCCTAATTAAGACGGAGAATGGTCATTTCCAGTGTTAAAACGTGTAATTTAGTTTTTTCAGGAATAAAGAGTTTCGTTCTTCTTTCAAAGCGATGATAATTCTTATGGAAAAGAAGAAGAAAGATCTTCTCTCCACAATTGAAGATCTGAGTTCAAATGTCTCCACGATGAAGATGATGATGATGGTGATGATGATGACGAGCGATGATCTGAGTTCGACTGAAGAAAAACACACCGAACTACGAACGATCTTTGCGATCTCTGCTGAATATGAGAGCAATGGAATTCAGATTTCCCGTGAAGAAGAAGAAGACGAAAATCGCAATACAGATCTAAGTTTTTTGAATTCAAATACATATAGATGACCAATTCGCGCGGAGGGGTAGTTTCGGTATTATAAAAATAGCAGTTTCTAGCGGGTGGCATCTAAAAGGGAATCTTGGAATATTTAACGTGAAAATACTTAATTCTGGGTATTTTATAAAACTTATCCAGCGGGTGGGCATTTCATAAAAGCCCACCCCGAAATTGGGTTTCTCAGCAATTTCCAGATTTAGGATTGGGTTTTTTATTTTATTTTTTATTCCCATGTCCCAGCCCAAAGCCCGGTCCTCCAACGAGCCGACATATTTTGTATCCAAATTTCTAGGTTTAAATAAAACCCTTCGGCATGAAAATCCCCAAACAATTTTCTCTTTACTCTCTCCTCTCCCTTTTGCCGCCATTCAGAGAGGAGGAGGAGAAGAGAGAAATAATGGCAGAAACGGAAGTAGAAACGAAGAAGAGGAAGAAGACAGAAACAGAGACAGAAACAGAGACGGAGACGAAGAAGAGAAAAAAGACAAAGGAAGCTTTCATCTACGGCAACTACAAGAACTACTACGGCTATCGCGTACGTATTCCTATTGTGTCATTTCGTCAAACAACTTCCGCTCACAAAAAAAAAAGATTGAAGTTTGTTTTATATTTTAGGATTTTGCTGAAAGTTTTGACGTACTTGTGCGTGTTGTGGTGCAGATCGACCGTGACCAGAAGGAAGACCCTCGGCTCGCGGCGTTCAAGAGGGAGTGGTTCGAAGGGAAGGACTGCCTCGACGTCGGCTGCAACCAGGGGCTCATAACCATCAGCATAGGTGAGATGTGCTGATTGTTAACGTCAGCTTGATTCTGACAAATATTTAACATCCCCAATTCTCAACATAGTTTGCTTATCGAGTATTTATGTTTTGAATTCATATGCAGCAAAGAAGTTTAATTGTCGAAGCATACTTGGAGTAGATATAGATGCTGGTGCGTACCCGTCCAATTTACTATTTGTTCTTTCTTATTTTGACCAAATTGTTTTGATTGAATTGTTGATCTGCAACTGCAAACTTCTTATATTTCCAAATATACGTGGAAGTGGTACCAATCTGGTTTGAGTTTGTCTTGAACTTTGTTTGTAGCTGAACTCTTTAAAGATGTTCTATGTTAATTTTATTTGTATAAAATCTATAAGTTACAGATGGACTGGATTAACTTAGCTTCTCATACGCATAATGTCTTTCTTTTACTGCCAGTTCTGAAACCAAATAGAGGGTCGCAGTAAGCAGCTACCAGCACAGGTCTTTTTGAATCTTCAATCAAATGATTCCTTGTAAGACATGAAGTGAAGAGCAAGGGTTGTTCGGGCACCCCGTATCGTGTTACATTAGCAGTGACGAGATAGGTTGGTGTACATTGACCCATGATAGCAATGGCAGGTGTTCATGGGTTATTATCAGGTGTTGTATGAGAAGCAAGCACGTGACTGGGATTAGATTCACCATGTAGACTGTAAAGGAGAGCTTTTTTGAACTTGAAGCTATGATCTTTAGGTGAGAAACATATAAAATTGAAGGTATTTGATATGCTCTGTGGTATTATTTGAAAGAGATAAAAATGGATTGGCAGATGGTAAAACAAAACTATGAATTTTACAGATTTTAAGGTATAAGAAACAAGATGGCAGTAAATGAAGATTGTATTTGAAGACGTGATTTATTTTAATTGCACATATCCAAGCCAAGTAGGATTACATGAATCCATTAACATGCATGTTTTGGATATATATATATATATATATATATATATATATATATATATATATATATATATATATAAGGAATTCCGGGAAGAGAATAATTGTCTGTCGAAAGAGACCTAACTATGATTTTTGAGAAAATAGTCAGAGATCAGAGATTGTGAATAGATGAGAATTGAAATAAATTTGGAGTTATTATCCACATGTTGTCATGTACTAGATCTTAAAGTGGCAAATATAGTTTCACGTAAAAAGAAGATGAAGGAACAAAATCAGTTGTGATGGGTAACATTACCGAATTGGTCCCCCCTCTCTTTATTTCCTCAGTAGGAAGATGGATTTGCGATTTGGATGGCCTTATAACGTGTCTTCTCCCCTCTTTTAACCTCCTCCTGAGTAGGAATATCAGTAGGTTATTTTTTTTGGGTCTCCTCTGGATTAGGGATATCAATAGGCTCGGTTTGGGTCTGGCTGGGTTTTGCTCAAATTGGGCTATAACTTCCCAAGCCCAAATGGGCCTACGGCTTATTCTTTAGCAAGGTCCAAGCTTTGCATAGACTGTAACCTAATTAGATAATTAGGCTTATGCATTGCCGTAGATCTATCCTAAAATGTACAATAAAGTTAACCATAAATATATGTTTACAATTTAATATAGTTTTAATTAATTAATAAAATAGATATGCTAAAATATGATAAAAAGTTGATCGACCTTTAATACAATGTAATGTCTAACATGCTTGAACACTATGGCCAATCTGGCCTGATTAGTAAATGGGCTGAACGAGATCCCAAATCTTGCCTACTCGTCATAAAAAACAGGACATATAGCTAACAAGGATGTCCAAACCGATTTGAAATGCATTGGCATTTCTACTTAGAAACAAGTTCTGTGAGGGGTGTTTGGATAGTAAGAACTCCGTGGAAGTGGGTAAATGGAAGTTCTATGGATAAAAGTCTTTAGACTTCTCTTGCACTTTCTAGTCCATGTCCCTTCCAAAATTTGTTTGGACAACTAATATGGAAGGAAGTGAAAAGTCGGAATGGTGCATTATAATACTAGTTATATGCCGCACGTATTTTAATTGTCTTCTAATTAATTTTATATGTATTTGAAAAGAGCAAAAGATACTTACATGATAAACTAATACATTGGAATACCAAAAGACATATCTTGTAAGTACTACCTACCCTTAGTAAAATAGATTATTTTTTGTATTGGAACAAATATGTAAGGGTATTTTTGGAATAGAAAGTTTCACGGTGAAGCCTAACTTTTGGCATTATACAGTAGAATAGATTAAAAAATATTACTGGTTACTAAATTGATATATAATTCTTATTAATATTTGATTTAATTGCTACATAATAATAAAATTAAGTATTATTAATTACTAAACATTACTTTATTATCTTAGTTACTTATTTATTAATAATTAATTATCTAAGTAATATGATAATATATTACTTAAGAATAATTATTTATAATTAATTATCTAAGTAATATGATAATATATTACTTAAGAATAATTATTTATTTAAAAATATTAATTACTTAAATTTTAATAATAAGTAATAGTAGTTGAATAGTTTAGTGTTAATTTATGATGTTTATTATGAATTAATTAATTATGTTAATAACTTATACATTAATTAAGCCTTATTTACACGTTAATAAGCATTAATAATTGGTGTACTTACTATTAATTAATAATACTTGAGCCTTTCAACATTATTCATAAAACAAAGATGATCAAACAAACAATAAATGAGAAGTTCGAACTCACTTCTCTTGTTTCGAGAAGGAAGTGCAAAGCCTCATTTTTGGGGCTACCACCAATAGAAGTAAAAGGAATTTGAATTAATTAGAAAAGGAGGCTTGAGGAACTATACCGGTGATAAATCTAAGTCTGAGGAATGTATGGATGGAGTTAAAGAAGTAATGGAGAAATCCATGTAGGTAGGAATGTTCATAAATTTTTTTTTTTGGATGGTTATTGTATTTTTTCTGAACCAGATAAGAGTGAATTTAAAAGTTAATGAACATAAAAACGATTCATGGAAAATACAGACAGGAGAAATCTTTTGACACAAGGGTACTGAGGTTTGAAAGTTTTTGAGAAATAAAGGGGCTAGTATAAGGAACTTGAGGAGCAATATGGAGTTACTTATAATAATATGATTTTTGAAGTTGTACAAACGGCCAAAAGAATTAAACTAATGACCCTTGGTACGAAACATTTGGAGAGAGTATAGAGCATAGTCAGAAAAGAATATTCACAAGAACAAAGAAAAAGTTTGGTTCTGTGCGGTAAAATTTTAGATGAAAAGATCTAGATGGAAACTATCACCTATATAGATGACATCCATGCGTTTAGGATAAGATTATGATGTATGTTGTGGGAGATATTCTGATTGATTACTGAAACAAACAAGTATCTTGATGTGATTGACTGATTGGACATCTATGTAAGTTATATAACTATCTGTCTTTGCACTAGTGTTGGATGAACTTGTTAAGGACAGGATTTATGGTATGTATTGCGGTCAAAAGACACTCTTATAGTGATAAGGGTGGTGGGTTTAATGCATTAGGTATACAATTGGAGGTGGATGCTTCAAATTTTAAATGAATAAGAATTAGTAGGATAAACAAGAAGATATGAAGTGTAACTTTTATAACTATGATAAAATTGAATTATTGGTTTTAAGTACCTTAGATTGATGACCAAGGAATACCTAAATGCGATTTTCTACTTTTAAGTTACATTTGTGATCATGATGAGATTGATAAAGATGCTGATCATAGAATAGAAGCTCAATAGTTGAAATGGAGGATGCTCCTAGAACTAGAATACTATATGAATGTAGAAGCCCAGAAATTGAAGGAGTTTTTTTTAAAGATTATTACAAGACCTACCATGGTTCATGGGTGGGAATGTTGACAATCAAGAAACTCACCTGAAAAATGACCATATCAGAAATGAGAATGTTGAGGAGGATTAACAGATTAAAAACAAAAGATCACTAGAAATGAACTCATTGGTGGGAAGTGAGACACAAATTTTGAGCATAAGAGAATATTACTTTAGATGGTTCAGTCCTGTAATGGGAACCAATATATGCGATTTAAAGAATTATAAAGACCTTGTTCAAGGAGCTGCTTGGATTAGATTAGACTAAGTGCAGACTTGGTTGAAGCATTAGAAATTGACATGGCAGTAAAGGATACAACCAAGGAAATGACTTATTACAGATCTGGATTTCTGGATGGAGGAAAAACAATGATGTTGCCTACCCAAAGATCTGGATTGAAGGTTTTATTGTTGGTTCTATTGAAAATATTTAGAATAATTCTTGGTCCGAAACAAGTTCCTTTTATTTTTTACTATAAGTAAGCAGAATAACATGGAAAGTCATACTTCCTTTTTCCTGCTAAAGTTTTATTCTGGCCTACTTTAGCCATACAGTTAGGGATGTCACATCTGAATAACCTTGGATTCTTCACGCTGTTCCAACGACCACAGTATGGCCCTTTATCCCAGAAAATTTTGGGTTGGCTACTTACTGTTGCTATCTATGTTGTTCGATTCTAGGATGTGTTTTGACTATATCAGTTGTTCTAGCTAAATGTGCTGGTGCATCATCTTTGATTCTCATCCTAAGGCATTTTACTTTAATGAAGCTGACCTGATATTTGATAAAACAGTTTCGCAGTTGTGATCTTGGTCGTCGTTTTGCAGATTTACTTGGATTACTTCTTATCGATCCATTATTTCCTTGCATGTTAATTTGGTTCATTCATTATATTTCATGGTAGAATGTTCATCGATTTAATTTTAGTAGGACATTTTATATCATAGTTTGCAGTATCAGCTGATACCGATCTGATACACCCGATACCGATACGGTTTGGCATGTCCCGATCCGTTACCGACCGATACCCGATACCGACATTGGGGGTTTATTTTTCGGTCAATTCGGCAAAGTCAATTGAACGAAAATACCAATCAGCAAGGGTGTACAAGTATAGTAAGGTTGTAAAAAATGTAAAAGAAATTTTTTTTCTATCGCATGTAAATCAATAAGCAAAGGTGACTACTATTTCATTGAATTTCAAAACTGCTAAGAATAATACTGAAAATACTTAAAATTATGCCTAACTGTATAAAATATTTTCTCTAGAATGTTAATAATTATTTGATTTCTGATACCAAAATATCCGATACTCCGATCCGAAACTGTCGATACCACCGATCTCATTACTCATAGGAATGGTCCGATACCGATTCCGATACTGCGAACCTTGGTTTATATATATCAATTGACATTTGATGTGTTATTCCTTTTCCTCTTTGGCTTAATTATCATAAATATGAATGTAGTTTCCTATAGCAAATAGTATCACTATACCTCTTTGTTTAAATATTATTTTGCTAGTCTTAAGAGGAACTTGGATGATGCTCATTGGTTGCATCGAACTATTTGTCAATTCACCTTCTAGATTTTATGCCAAGCCTTTCCCTTGCTCATAGGGTTAGCTTCAATTTGTGCCCAGTCATAAAAACTTCATAAATTCTTCTGTTGAGCATTCTTCTGCTCCATGCTGACCCTGATCCCATAAGATAAGATTTGGTTGGTGATGAAAACGATGAAGATAATTGTAGAAAGTGAAGGCTACATTATGATTAGAATCACATGAAATTTTATTAGGGCTCTTGGCCAATACTTATAGTACTATAAAACATGTGAGATATCATCATTAACTAGAAAAATATATAATAAATACACAGAAAAATAAAATAATTAATCTACTCTTCAACACAGCCCTGTAAGTTGGAACTTGGTGAAAAATAGCCAACTTGGACAAAGAGGGAAACAAAGAAACTAGAGATCATGTGAAAATGTAGTTAGGGGCTTTCTTATCGAAGAAATTTCGCAAGAAACCATCTAAAGAAAGCTGGGACTCCGAGGCCAAAGGAATTCTTAAAGGAACCAAAGAAATCTTGGAAGAAGTCTTGGAAGAAGTTGAATGAGAGTTGAGACTTCACAAAGGAAAAAATTCCTAAAGAGATAAAAAAAGGGGAGACATGACTTCACACTTGAAGAAATCTCGAAAGAATACATCTTAAGTAAGCATGGGCTTTATAACGAGAAATTCCAAAAGAAACATATCATGTAGGTTGGGGATCCTAAACAAGAAATTCCAGAAAAACATCTAAAGTAGGTTGGTGCTCTGTAGAATGAGAAATCTCAGAAGAAAATGTATAAAATTTGTTGGGGCTCGAAAAAAACGAGAATACCGAAAGAAACATATAAAGTTATGTAGGACCAAAAATCCACGAAGAAACTATCTGAAGTTTGTTGGGGTCAAAAAAGCGAGAAATCACAGAAAAGAATATGTGAAATACGTCGGGATTCAGAAAGATGATAAATTCCAGAAGCAAACCAAAGTATATCGGGGCACCGAATACCGAAGAAATCCTAAGGGGCTTTGCGTATCAGAGAAGTCTGAAAGAAAGTCGGGGCTCCGACTACCGAAGAAATTCCAAAATATTTGTACCCGAGCATCAGCTAAGAAGCAGTAGATATCATGTCTTAAGAAATCCTAGGAGGAGAACCTAGGCTCTGATACCATGTAGGAAGTGGAGTCTACATTTTGACTAGATTGACATAAAATTTTGTTAGAGCTCTTGGCAAATATTTGTATTACTACAAAACATGTGAAATAACATCACTAACCCTATGAAAATACATAATAAATGTGCCAAAAATAAAATAATTAATCCAATCTTCAACAATAATGATAAGGATGTTCTTTCTTTAGCTATAAACTGGAACCTGATGGTTCCAGTGTTCACTGGGGAGATGCTTCTACTTTGAGAAGCCAATAAACATATTGGAGGAATCAGAGTTTGATATTATAATACTTGAATTTTTCTTGGTGTAAACATTGTTTTCACAAAATATGTTGATTTTGCTTCTGTTTTCAATTTTCTTTTTTACATTCATTCTGGTGATGATTCCTGCATATCCTTACATGTATCTCCTAGATCGGAAACTTTGGATACATTTACTACTTTTTTCTTTTTACCCTAGGAAAATAGCTGAAAATAAAATAATTAATCTACTCTTCAACATAATGATGAAAATGTTCTTTCTTTAGCTATAAACTGGAACCTTATGGTTCCAGTGTTCATTGGGGAGATATACATTGCACTTCTACTTTGAGAACCCAATAAGCACATTGGAGGAATCAAAGTTTGATATTAGGACACTTGAATTTTTCTTGCTGTAAACATTGTTTTCATAAAGTATGTTGATCTTGATTTCTATCTTCATTTTACATTCATTCTATTGATGTTTCCTGCATGTGCATACATGTATCTCCTAGATCGGAAAGTTTGGATACATTTACTACTTTGATCTTTAAGGTGGACGAATAATTGCAAAACTTCGTGTTACTGGAGTCAATTCTATTGATGGTACCCATACAAGTTGCTTACAGTTCTTCTTTGCAGGTTTAATTGATGCTGCACATTGGAACCTAAGAAAGTTCGCTAGAATGATGAAGGCTTCTAAGGCTCAGGTTTCAGATAGTACAGATTGTTCTGCAAACAACATTTGCATAGGTTCAAATGAGAAAACATATAATACTGCTTCTAGCCCCAGAGAAGATGATATTTTTGGGAGAGTTTCCTTCAAGAAAGAAAATTTTGTTGCGAGTTTGCACGGATGCTCAGAGAAGTATGATGCAATTCTTTGGTAAGTTTCTGAAATTCCAGAATGCTGCCAAGTGGACTTTCACTGTTATGGATTTTTTCAGTTCATTTTAAGTGTATGGTATCTAAAATTGGTGGCATTGCTCACATAATCCTTCTGAAATTCCACACTCTTTTACTGTTTATTTCTTCGATGGTCTGTTCTTGTACACTAGATCACTTTTGATCATATTTCGCAGCCTTAGTGTTTCAAAGTGGATTCATCTAAACTGGGGTGATGATGGGTTGATTACATTGTTCGTGAAGATCTGGAGACTTCTTCGACCGGTAGTTGTTGAACTTAATTCTTAATTCAATGAATCATAGATCTATCTTTATAAATGTGTAAAAGCAATATTTCTTCTTCTAGGGCGGAATATTTGTCTTGGAACCTCAACCTTGGTCCTCGTACAACAGAAATCGACAAGTGTCTAAGGTACGTGTATCCAGTTTGTAATTATGTTTCTATTTCTTTAAAATTTACTTCATATCAACATTTTGTTTTTGATAATATTATACATTGGTGTTCTTAAAGAGGTGTATTAGTGTTGTATTTCCTCAAGGTTCTATAGATAATTTGTGCAAAAGAGATTTTTCTAGGGCATTCTTGAAAATTTGAGGAGATCAGCTCCATTTAGCGATTTAACTTCTATTTGTTATGAGTGGGTAGTGATATTCTTTGTTATAATCACTCCTCGACCACTCCAAAGGAGTGGAAAATACTTTAGAACTTAGTTCTTCCTTGTGCTTAATAAGCTTGTTGCTTTATCGATGTTGGTACATTGAAAACTAATAGAGAGAGAGAGTGCCTATCATTGGTAGCATCTCTGATCAAGTTCTACTTCTGCTACGAGTTATATATTTTTATTTTTGATACTTGTTTGTTGATATATATATATTTTGGTTAGTTGACAATTACATTTTTTTGTTGCAGACTGCAACTTTGAATTTCAATAATATTATCTTCCGTCCACATGTTTTCCGGGAGATACTTCTAGACAAGGTAAAACTAGTTAACCTAATGTCATGTAGTATTCAGGATAGACCTTACTTGAGAAATGAATAGAAGACGCTTTGGATTTTAACAAGAGGACTGACCTTTCACTCTTTCTATAGATTGGATTTAGGTCAGCTGAGATTGTTACCGACAGCTTATCTGGTACTGTTGCTGGATTTAATAGGCCAATAATAGCTTTTACCAAGTGACTCATTGAAAGGTAACTAATTTTCCCTGCACTGTTTGTTTTTGGTCTAATTATTGCTAAAATATTCAATAATATGACATGCTTATGCCATAAGGTGTTTGTCCTTCTTTCTAAAGTGTTGAAACTTTCGTACTTTATTATTTCTACTCTTACCTTCTCAGACCGCGGTTAGAGCTATGCTTATAAACTCTTAGACACTTCACTATAGGTTGTGAAGCTAAAGAATAGCTTAATTCTCGGCTTTAGAGCTTTGATACTTACTTCGAGATACACCCACATTTTAGGGGATCTCTTACAGTTTACATCCAAGAGGTCAAAGGCATAACAGTATACACCTAAACACTGCTTGGCATGCCCCCATTAGTTCTTCTATGTGTCTGCAATATGATTTTTTCCCAATTTTCTGGTACCCCATGCTTACTGTACATAACTAAGGGATTAGCCTAACTATTTGAGGAGGAACTTCGTAACTTTTCAGTATGAGCACATTATGCAGATGGTATGTTCAAACTTGAATATTACCAACACTCCCAAATAAACCCCCTGAAGTGAAGGTTAGTGGAGTAGTAGCCAGGTGAGAATTGGTTAGTGGCTCTGCTCCAGTTGATTTATTATGGGGCTGTGATGGATTGACTGACAAAGTACCAGTATTTCAAGTTTGAAGTAATCATGACTTTATTTTTCAATTATAATTATGTTTTTTTATGCTTAGTTTTTTCATTCAAAAATCAACACGGCCTTATTCGTTATTCTTCCCTCCCACCACCCACTCTCGCTCTCCCCCTTGTAATGAAATCTTCTGTTGTAGTTGTTCAGAATTGAGAAATTTAAAATCTTCCCGCGACACTCTAGGTATATCACATTGGATTATTTAGCCATGCATTTCTTTTCTTGCATCTGCATGACTTATTGAGTTGTATCTTGTTATGCAGCAGTTTGAAGATTAATCCGACCAGCAAGTATCTTGTTATGCACAAAAGGAGAAAACCTCTACAAAACTCTTTTGAAGATGAAAAAGGACATCTGCTGGACTTCTTTATGCCCCCAGTTTGGGTAAGTTATGAAACAAAATAGTTTGCAGTGTCAAACAATAACAACTCTTGGCAAAGCTGATTATTTTCCATCTACTCTTGGCAAAGCTGATTATTTTCCATCTGGCAGCGTTAAGACTTGTTTGATCTTCTTGTTCGCTTCAAATTCCATCAGATGAAGACTTTTGGGCCAGTTGCTGTGTTTTTGCGACCAATAGTCAGCACACTCTTGTCCCCTGTATGGGCTTCTAGTTTGTATCTTAAAGAAGTATCCAAGGGCCAAGTCCCGTTTGCTTTGTTCGACTACATTATTTATGTATAATATTTGGCAGTTTATATTTTTACATTTCATTTTATCCCTATTTGTTGAGTTCCATTTTCCTGTTGTAAAAGCTTGGAAAGTTCATTTGATATCATCAGGTTGATGTACTCTTGCCGTAGAAGTAATATTATTGTGAATTCATGCATTATGCAGTAGGAAAGACTTCAATGTGATACTTAATTTGAAGATCTTGTAAAACATAGATAGCATTAGTACAGGCTTTGATATTATATCACATAATAAAAAGAGCTTATCAATTAATCAAAAGTATTGATGAACAGTTCAAGCATCCATCACAATTTGAACGGCCAAATTTCAATTGGCCAGTTCTGACCAAGTCAGCCAACACATGGTTCAGCTCACCCTCGGATTCCCAACCACCGTAGGCTGTAGCCAGCGGGCAGTGATGAGAAGCTTGTGCAGAGCGTGTGGCATAGCACCAGAGGCTTGAGGCTTGATGAAAGTGGCAATATTATGAGCCACGAGAATAGGTCTACTGGACTGCACGTTATCTCGCCTTGTGCGTGCGGTCGAGCGGGTGCGACAGGCTCGTGGATGTCCTTTATCTCGTGCACGATCGAGAGGGTGCCAGTGTTGACATAGGTGTAATGATAATGATGAAATGCTATGAGGATGTGCGGCTACCCTACCCACCCACGATCCCACCACGGAAAAGGAAAAAGAAAAAAAAGAAAAAGAAAAAAGAAAAGGTAGCCAGTAGCCGGTGCTTGAACCTTTATCATATCTGCAAATTTCGTCTTTTTCTTCTCAAGACTTTTCCTTTCCTTTTTCCTGTAGGTGAATTTTTTGCCTAGGAAGCAAAAAATGTATGTGCCAAAAATATAGGTCTGTGTCATCTCGGTGTCGGCCATGGTAGACATTTTAAAATACAATAGACAGGCCACCTGGCCAAGCATAGGTATCATGTCCTTGCTGTGTCCTAGACATTCCAAACTACTACAGACAGAAAAAACATAGTATCTTGTCCTTTGTTGTGTTGTGTATGTATCGTATTATATATGCGTCCGAGCAGATAGGCTGTTGCTGGATCCAACTCTTGCAATTTGTGATATTTGATAAGCACTCAATATATAGCTCAAATTGAAAAGGCAGCGTTAAATTCATTTTAATTGAACGATTCACGCAGCAATACTGAAGACTAGAAAAAAAGTTGGTACCATCTCCGTCTTCTATTCAGGACCGGCCCTAAACCTGTTCATCTTTTTTTTTGAAATCACACGCACACACACAATTGGGAGACTCGAACTTTGCCGGCCCCTCCGGATGTCTGCTCTAATACCACTAGGCTAGAGAGCTCGGACAAACCTGTTCATCTTGAGTGCGATTGAACATAGCACTCTTAACATAGTGGGTTCATATATTTGTATCCTATATTAAATAAAGGTTAGGTATTAAAAGCCAATTTAGTCCATTTAAAAAGACTAAGTTATTCTCTATAAAAGCTTAATTTAAGTTCCACAACTTAAGATTTTGATTATTCCTCTATTTATGGGACTAGTGCTAAATAAATAATAAATAGTAAAAAAAATTACTAAAGAAAAGTCTTACTTTTAATTTCGTAATAGGCCCTCAAAATTTCAGGATGTCTTGCTTATATTATATTTATTTGCGAGTACTAACTCGTCAAAAACATTAAAAATATCTAAAACTGTGTCTATGTTGTGTCCAGTCGTATTCATGTCCGTCAACATTGTAGCCATACCATTGGCCAATTCATGATTAAGTTTGCTTTCAAAAGCTCCATGCACTAAGCACATATTTGGATCAATACAACTCCAAAGAAGTATGAAAGTAAGAGATACATCATTACGTCTCCTATGCATATGCACCTTATTTTGAGTTACCAATAATGTTCGGTTAGATACCATTTTGTCCTCCGCAATTGTCCAATTTTATCCGTTCTTTTTTGTTTAGATAAAATATTTCAGATTAGTTTCTATGAAAACTTTCAACAACAAAATTCTTCGATCCACGAGTCCTCACAAAATAGGTTGCAAGAGAAAGTGACAGGAGTAGCAGACGAAATTGAATTTTGTTGAGAAACCCTCCACATTCAACACGATTTCAATGTTAACCAAACAATAAAAGTGGTTTTTGTTAGATGCAGAGAGAGTGCATCTCACTTCCAACCCACCTGTACCATAATAAACAGGCCCTAAGCAAATAACATGGGCTGGGCCGTAATTAACAGTTCTATCAAATAGTACTGTACTATAGACTCCCTTCCACTGAGATGTGAGCGAAGAAAGAAAGGAAATGGTGGGAGACGTAGAGAAGATGATCGGAGTCGGACTCGTATGGGGCACCACCAACTCCCTGATGCGCCGAGGCGCGCTCCTCTGGGACCAAAAGCTCCAGTCATCCAACGGCGATCGCCGCCACTTCCTCCGGAGGTGGGCGGATCTGGCGCTGACGTGGCAGTACTCGGTCCCGTTCGCCGCCAACCTCTCCGCCTCCGCGGCCTTCTTCTACCTCCTCGGCGAGTCCCCCATCTCCCTCGCCGTCCCCGTCACCAACGCCACCACCTTCGCCGCCACCGCCGTCTCCGCCGTCCTCCTCGGCGAGGAGACCAAGCTCGGACCGGCGATGCTCGGCACGCTCCTCATCGTTCTAGGGGTCTGGACCTGCGTCGCCTGAGCAAATTGATTGGTACTTACGTTCCAGATCTCGATTCCCGTCCCTTCTTTTGAACTGTACGATTTAGTCCGGTACGTGTCCGACACAGTCGCGACGAGGACACGACACCGAGCCTCTTGTAGTTTTGATTTTGGAATGGGAAGATTTTATTGTTCTTTCCTGAGCAAGTAATTGCAAGAATTCGGCTACAAAAAAAAGATGTCATGACTTTGTACATCACTACAATTAATTGCTCTCATAATTTCTGACGACCCTGAACACAAGTCCGTCAATAAACCACACCGAACACTCCTAAATACACCTGGGCACACCAAAGTAGGTGCCGTATCTGTGTCGCTGTGTCCTTACCGTGTCGCGTCGTATCCGTGGTGTCCGTGCAACATAGTCTTAGAGTTTATCTACAAGGTTGTTCTTAAATCATATGAAGAGCTTAGAATCGATCTTACATGGTTACATATTCAACCCAGCAATGCGTTCTTTTATAGAGTTTATTTTTCTTGTAAGTAACCTCTGGATTAACTAACCTATCAAAGGAAGGTTTAGCGAGCTGTGAGCTATGTCGTGGAGAATAAGGGATGGGGTGCAAATTATGGAGTTGAACGCACATAATCTGGCTGTGGTTCCAATGTATGGTATAACTATGGAAATCTGCAGTTGGATCGAACATGGGTAAAATTATTGCACTCCATGTTCCATAATCTCTGAAAACCTTGTAAAAGAACATTTGTGTGAATCTATGTTGCATAGACACAGGAAAATGGTGTTTGTATCCTTATTATGTTTGTATCTGTATCCGTGTCCATATTCATACAACATAGGGCTACACGTGTACTGAAAATGTCCTTACTCCGTATTTGTATCATGTCCTTATCCACATCGCAACATATGTGTGGATGGTGTAAGGCCGTCCTTGTACATGTGTAATAAGTCGTCACAGCACCAGCGGAAATTCCCTGGAACAAGATCTATTTGTATTTACTTACTTCCAAAGAGAAATTCTTTCCTTGGCTGCATACCCTAACCTGGAAAAGAAACAAGAAATAAAGTGCTCAATGTAGAAAAATGATGAGCTAAAGGAAGGCGGATACTGAATAGTAGGCGAGATATATCGAAGGGAGGTAACCGTGCCGAGAGGTAAGGCCGATAGGGTGATAGAGCTAGTGAGGACCCAAAACCGTAGGGAGTCGTCTCTTCCCTAAAAATGTCGGGATGGATGCCATATTCCCCATGCTTGACTATTTTTGGGTGCATTTCAAACTTTTGTAGGAAAACCTTTGTTCAGTATAGTAAAGTTGACCGTCTTCCATGCTTAGTTTTGCCCGGCCGATGCGTTCTATTATTTCTGCATTTAAACGGTGGGGTCGTCATTACGTCATTTTTGCAATATTTAATTGTTGATTATAAAATTTGCACAACAGAACAATATCTGATTACTACATCCCTAGCTTTGTTTAAAGAAGGGTTGTAGGGCTTTGATGTTGTAGCTGTACTGTATTGTCGCAAAACCATTGCAGTGGCAGTTGTATAATTGTACACTAACTTGAAGCCATAGTATATTCAAGACGAGGTTCATTAATTGAGTTATTACTTTCAGTATGCTATCTGTAGATCGTTTACGTGAAACAGTTTTGACTGCATGAGATCTATGAATTCATAGAAAAAAATTATTCTTGTATCACAAAGTAGAATTGCATGATAGAGAGATTAGAATCTTTTGATTGTTCTACCAAACTGTCGCCCAGGGCCCAGGCGACTTAAAATTTGAGGGTTTTGTATCCGAAGCACTCTCGAACTGAATGATGATACCAAGGATGTGATGTTGATGTATTCATTGCAAGCTTGAGCTAGTTATAGAACGCACTGTAGCGATTTGCTTAGTAACGAACATTGATCAATAAACTTGATGTTTTGTGGACAATATGTAAGTTTTGAATGCATTGCTGCAGGCGGTGTGGTATCTATGCGTTCATAATGGATGCTGGCAGGGTTTTGAGAACCATCTACTAATGATGCTCTAAGGCTTTGATGTTGTAGCTGTTCTGTATTGTCGCAAAACCATTGCAGTGGCAGTTGTATAATTGTACACTAACTTGAAGCCATAGTATATTCAAGACGAGGTTCATTAATTGTGTTATTACTTTCAGTATGCTATCTGTAGATCGTTTACGTGAAACAGTTTTGACTGCATGAGATCTATGAATTCATAGAAAAAAAATATTCTCGTATCACAAAGTAGAATTGCATGATAGAGATATTAGAATCTTTTGATTGTTCTACCAAACTGTCGCCCGACTCGCCCGATGAAAATTCCCTTTCCCATCCCACTCACATTCCTTTTCTTCTTATAATTAAGCAGCGACTTAAAATTTGAGGGTTTTATATCCGAAGCACTCTCGAACTGAAACGATGATAACAAGGATGTGATGTAGATATATCCATTGCAAGCTTGAGCTAATTATAGAACGCACTGTAGTGATTTTCTTAGTAACGAACGTTGATCAATAAACTTGATGTTTGTGGACAATATGTTGCCTCATTTCTCACTTATTAAAATTTTGATTTCATTGCTGCAGGTGGTGTGGTATCTATGCGTTCATAATTGTTTTAGAAGCTATTTTTGAAATGCAGTAGTTCTTGTATTTTGAGTTCATTTTCCAAGCAAACTAGTGAATGTTTGTGGTGCCTCCATGTAACCAGACACTCAACTATACAAACTTTCAACAATGGTGGATGTATGGAGTGTGTAAAGTAGGTCTGAAGTTATGAAAATGTGAATAGAGAAGAAGCTGACTGCTGACTGCTGACTTAGAAGGCCATGTAAAGAAAGTTCAATCACTATGGCTGTACTCCGGTAGCAAGAAGCTTCTACCTGACCTTGTTCAGATTTGTCTGTATTATCAAATGGAGAAAACTTTGTTACAGATGGAGGTATCAACGTTTTGATATCTTCTTTGTATGACAAGTGAGCCCTCCTCTCACTTCGTAAAACGTGTTGACATAAAATTTGAGAATGAGCCCACTTTTCATACAAAGGAGTTACTGTATCAAAGTTTTATTCGTTATCAAAGCCCCAGTTGAAGGATGTGTCTGCAATAAACATTGGCATCACCAAGGTTTGTCAATACTAAGAGCAAAATGAGAGCTTCAATGCGAGCATATGAGTTTCCCATCTGAACTCGAAACAAAAGCTCTATATTAACTGTGCAGGCAGAAGTTGGGAGTATTCGAGTCCTTAGGGAGATGTGTGGCGGCCCTATGTAGGAGCGAGTTTGTCATTCATGTATTATCCTAAATTGTTTCTCCTCGTAATTGAAGTAAAATTTTGGGCTATTTTAGCATATTCCTCCATTTAAATATGAAAACTAGCATATACCTTCACTATTTAAAAAAAAAAAAAAATTCTTATTTTATTTTTTATAACAAACCGTTCAAAAACTAAGATATGTTTCAACTATTTTAACTGAGATTTTGCATGTTTTGTCAAAAAAAGAGAGGATATCTTTTAGTTTTTTTTTATAATGCGGATATATGCTAATTTTTATATTTGAATGGAAAAATTTGCTAAAATATTTCTAAATTTTTCTATGCAAGTAGCACAAAAACCGAGGACTTCGTCCCATGTTTATAATTGAGATATTGTCACAACTTAGTTAAATGTTTGAGTTGAGTTCCATTTATTTTATGTTGCCTATTATCCGTTTTTGTTTATATGCAAAAGATCCTATTTGTTTGGGGATATTTTAGCAAATGTTTTCATTCAAAATATGAAAACTAGTATATACCATCACTATTTAAAAAACTAGTAAATGTTCACATTTCTTTGTATGGAACAAGTAAAATTTTAAAATATACCCTTATTATTTAACCATTTTTGGCTGATTTATAAAGGAATGGAAATATTTGCTAGTTTTTTTTGTAAATAGTAGAGGTATATGTTAGTTTCTATATTTTGAATGTGGTCATTTGATAAAATATTCCATTTGTTTATTGTTATCAGATTCTTATAATGTTTGCTAACAATCTTATATATGCTGGGAAAAAAATTTAAAGTTTTACTATGGAATTTTCATATTTTTAAAATACCTTACTCCAATTTTATATATATTAACATATGTATAAATTAACTAGGAATAAAATATGTAAAGTATACACTTCTCTACTTATATAATTACCAACCACTGCTAATTATACACTTCCAAATTTCGTGATATCAAAATATATTTATTTCAATATATTTTATACTATTTTAAAATCGATTGTCATGCAAATGTATATTAAAAGATGAGAAACTATAAAAAATACTTATGACTTCCCATGGCGTAGCAACATGGAGCCGAGGGGCGCGGCTAAGTCCCCTCAAATTTTGAGTTTTTGTTTATATTTTTTTAAAGTATTATATATATAATTTTATTATGGGCATAGAAAAAACTATCATGATGTTACAACAACATTGCAATATCAGATCGGTGAAATAATGTATTTAGAGAACAAGAGAACGTCAACTTATTATAGCAGTATACTTTCAAGAACATGTCTTTGAACAAAATGCTAAAGTCTATGGAAGCTTCTAAATATGTTGGTTTTTTTAATATTTACCTCAGTACCACATAGAACAAAAAAAAATAGTAAAGCAGTATATACATCACTAAAAAAGATGATGTTCATAAGATATATTTCTATATTTACAACAATTAACAATTTATCACCATCTTTTATATATATAATATTTTTTTATCACACTTTTTTATATATAATGTAATTGCCTCCTAACTCACTTAGAAAGAAAAAGATGATGTTCATAAGATATATTTCTATATTTACAACACTTACAATTTATCACCATCTTTTATATATATAATATTTTTTTATCACACTTTTTTATATATAATGTAATTGCCTCCTAACTCACTTTTTTATCACACTTTTTTATATATATATATAATATATTTACAACACTTAACAATTTATCACCATGGCCCCCGCAATTTTTTTTTAAAATGTTCGCTACTATATATAAAGGTTCTGTAATTTGTAAATATATATAGTAGTTTGCCCTTGTTATACACAAGTAGTAAGCTATTTCTAGTGATTGTACTATGGGTTTCTAAATGAGAGTTGGGAGTTCAAAACCCACCTTTGCTAAATGTTAATATTTTACATATGTTGAATACTTTTCAGACTTTTTATGTACACCTTTGCTAAATGTTAATATTTTACATATGTTGAATACTTTTCAGACTTTTTATGTACAAGTTTTTTTTTCCTCTTTTATAACATTTTGAAAATATTGATTTTTCTTTTTTGTTCAATTTTGTTTTTATTTTACTATTTTTTTTGCTTTTAAATTTTAATTAACAGAATAATTTTAAAAATTTCTATATGTAGTAGCACGGCCTCACCAGAATTTAAATTCTGACTCCACCCCTGTTTCTGGTGTACGTATGAACAAAAATGGACTCAAGTGGGTTTTGTTTGTTTCGGTTCCTCCGGGTTAGTTTGCTCTGTCTAGGGTTTTGCGTCCGGGTTTCAAATTGGAAACCGATTCCAGAATCCAGATCCATTAAACTAACACCAAAGAAAAAAAAAAAACGTCCCGAGTCCCCCAATTGTGTGTGTGCGTGTGATTTAAAAAAAAAAAAAAAAAAAAAAAAAAAAAAAAAAAAAAACCGTCTTTCCTTCTCTCCTTCATTTCCACTTCCACCACAGAACGATGAGCAAGCCCGGAGCCACCGCCTCCGGCGCCGGCACCGGCCCCACCGCGGCCGCCGCCTCCATGGCGTTGCAGAAGCAGAAGGCGCTCCTGCAGAGAGTGGACACCGAGGTCGCCAACGTCGTCGACTACTTCACCCAGATCGTCAACATCTCAAGAGTAAGCCCAGACCCCAAAACCCCCACTCCCAAAATTAGGGTTAGGGTTTCGACTCATCCCTCCTCCAATTCCTCAGGTCACCGACCCTCCCGTCCGCAACACCCAGGACTCGTACCAGATGGATGTCCGCGCCGCCAAGCTGACGCAATCGGCGGAGGCGCTGCTGAAGCTTGTGTCGGACCTGAAGCAGACGGCCATTTTCTCCGGGTTCGCCTCGCTCAACGAGAACGTCGACCGGAGGATCCAGGTGCTCAACAGGGAGGCCGACGCCACCGAGAGGCTGCTCGAGCGGATCGGGGAGCAGGCGGCCGCGGGGCTGAAGGAGCTCGAGACACATTACTATTCTTCCGTCCTCAAGACGGGTGATGGTGCCGGTAATCTCGATCTCTTGTGCACATGTTTGGTGATGCCGTTTGGTTGTTAGGAATTTGAGAATTGCAATGCGATTGATTTTCCTTGCAGAACATTTGATAACAATTTACAGGAAGTATGGACACTGGACACTTCAAACATCGGTGAAGTGTCCATGTCGCATTGTGTCGGGAATGTATTGGAAATAATATATTGCCTCTAGATACACTAGGACACACCAAAATGTGTGTTTTGTTTGTGTTGTCATGTTAGTATTATATCGTGTCCGTGTCCGTGCCACATAACCTGGAACCTAAATAATCTTTTGTAATGCAGATCACATTTGGAAGTGGACGCATTTTCTAAATATTTATATTGTGATTATCCTCTTCCAGTAACCCATGTTCCTTGGCTTCTCTTCTTTTAAAAAGAATAACCTGTTCCACTCAATGCTAGCAAGACTTTGAATAATCAAGAACCTTGCTGTTGTTTGGAAGATTGTGCAAAAATCTCTCTTTTTGCAGGATTATATTAACAATTCTTCCTATATGGGCTTTGGTTTTCCTTGCTTCCGATATTTCTGATTTCCAAATGCAGTGTTCTGGGAGTTCTTTATATGTATATCCTTGCTTTTTCATCTATTCCATTTAAGTTTAAACTGTTTTGTCACCATTGTTTTTGCTGTATCATTAATCGTAAGTGCATTGTGTATGTTATTAGTCCCTTAAAAATGCAAGGTTCGTAGTATTTGGTGACGTACCCACTTACCGCACCCCCCCCCCCCCCCCCCCCCCCCCCACACCTCCCCCAAACTTGCCAAAACCGATACTCATAGGAAGGGTCTGAAACCGGTACTACAAACCTTGTCATAATGTCACTGTATGTTATCAGTTAAATGAAGCTGTAGTATATTTCATTGGGATGCTTTTTGTTTTGCAAATGCATATACTCTCCATGTGAAAGGCTTTGCTTTTGTTGTTGGTGTTATTGTATATACTTTCCATGCTCTTTCCTTTGGAAAAATCCATTTCCCAACTTGAATTGTTGTATGTTGTTGATCTCAGCATCTCCTTTGTCAACAACAATTGGTCATTTACTCCTCAATTATCTTGTACTAGTGTTTAAATGGAACTCGTAGGAGGTAGAGGGTATGAAGGAAGCAGGGGTTCATGTTGTGGATCTCAGGAGGGAGGACACTGGGGTTGGGTATTTGCCTTTGGGTTTGTAGAGGGAGATGGGTTAGGTTACGAGAAATAGAGAGGATTTTGGGGAGATAATTTTGGTGGAAGGTTGGAAAGTTTAGGATTTAGAAATTTTTTTTTTGCTATGGTACTGTGTATAAAGAGGAAGAAAGAACAATGGGATACTTTATTGGAGGCTATTGAATGGACCCTATATGTATGATAAGGTTTGGTTGTAATAAGGTTGCTAGATTCCTGGTGACTACTAGTAATTGATTTTGATACATGAATAAGAGAATTGGTTAATTTGTTCACTAGTTTTACGTAAGGGATAGACTGTCTCAATTTGAAAATGTTTTTTCTAAAGCATCTTTAGAATGTAAAGTAGAAAAACTAATGTCAAGTTGTAAATTATAGTCATAATCCAAGTCTAACAAGAAAACTTACTCTACGTATTGACTTTGGTGTTACACTGTCTAAGGTCGGAGAAGTAGTACTGGAGCGTCCCATATTTAGGGATGTGTGAACACGCTCATGGTACCTAAGGGCAGAGAATCTAGTAACCTATAGGTGATAAGGCACTGCCTCGATTGTTGAACAGAGCCTTTTGGACTTTGAGTTGCATCTGGTTAGGGGTGAGCAACGGTTCGGTTCGGGTCGAACCGAACCGGTTTAAATCAAACCGACAAAAACCGAAAACCGGTAATTAATAACCGAGAACCGAACCGTCCTAAACCAAACCCGTCCAGAACCGAACCGAAATAAAGCGGTTCGGTTTTCGGTCGGTTCGGTTTTGCGGGCCGCTGGATTGGGCCGGATTTTAATGGGCCAGATGAAGAAAAAATATCATTTGCCAGCAAAAAAAAGGCCAGTGAATTGCACAAATAATGGGCATAACAAGTCTGCAGCAGATAAAAGGCCAAGTGAACTGCAACAAAAAGGCCAGCAACAAAAATGCCAGTTATTATAACATCCATTTACATCCAGAACTGAAGCAAGGACAAGTGCATTGAATTACAAAAAGGCCAGTGAATACAAGTCTTCCAGCAGATCAAATGAATACAAGTCTCCACTCTCCAGCAGATCAATTACTTCCAATTATATCCATTACATCCAGTATAATACAAAGTACAAAGGACCAGAACAAATATACAAATTACAAAATCACAATCAAGAAGAATAGTTCATGTTTGCACATCCAATTATTCCATTCCATCCAAATTCCAAACTCAACAGTCAGTCAAACCTGCATTATATAGAATAACTAAAAGAAAGGCTCAGAATGTTTGCAACTAGCCTTTGGTCGACCTTCCCCATCAACAGATGTAATAAAATCTGACCAAAAAGCAGCCCGTTTCTTTGTAAGTTTTCTAGTCACGCGAATACTCGGATTAGGAATGGAGATTGGCTCATTAGTGCCCTGAGAACTAGATGGTGGTTGTGGTAGATCAGCTTCGTGCGACATCTAAAAAAGAAATTTATTTGTTACATTTGCTAAGTGTCAAGTGTGGACATGAAACTTGAATAAAAATTAAAGAATACGCACAGTGCATGAATATGAAGTACGCACATTGCATGAATATGAAGTGGTTGCCATAGATTGGTGTTACCTAACAAACATCACATAATTAAGTAAGTAACCTAAGCTACCTAATCCTTACCTAGGCTAGCCCTACAGAATAACAGGACATTCCTAGCACTCTAGCAGTGTACAGAACATATTAGCCCAGTGTAAATTTAAAAAATTGGAACATTAGATATACTACAGAACAATAGAACATTAGATATACTACAGAACATTAGCCCTATGATAAATTAAAAAAAAAATATTTGCAGAACATTAGATATACTACAGAACAATAGAACATTAGATATACTACACTACAGAACATTAGTCCTACTTGCATTAATGATAAATTAAAAAAAACAACATGCATTAATGATAACAGAACACATTAGCCCCAATTTTTGGCATCCAATATTATTTGCCAGCAACACATTAGCCCCAATTTTTTGCAGGCAATTTTTTTGGCAGCAACAATTACCCCAATTTTTTTTGGGAAGCAACACATTTTTTTGGCAACAAATATTTCTTGCATGCGGACCAGCAGCGCACCTGTTCCAGAATAGACATAGATATTTGAAAGTGGGAAAAAAGGGACTTACAGTGAGTTCAAATAGAAAATATCGAACAGATTGTGGATCAAGTAACAGATCTACAAGACTACAAGATAGCTGATGGTCTGCATGATTAAAAAAACATACATTAATGATAAATTAAAAAAAAACAAGATCTACAAGACTACAAGAGATCGGGACTAGATCTCAACAGATCTGGACTAGATCTACAAGTCAACAGATCTACAAACATTAAAAAAAAAAACAGATCTACAAACATTAAAAAATAACATGCATTAATTAAAAATTATAAAAAAAAATTGATTTCTGTTCGAACTTACCAGATCTCGACATATCCTTGTTAGATCTCGACAGATCCTTGTTAGATCTCGACAAATATTGCTTGGATCTCAACAGATCTGGACCAGATCTCGACAGATCTGGACTAGATCTCAACAGATCTGGACTAGATCTACAAGTGAACAGATCTCGTCCTTAGGGCTGAGCAGAAAACGGTTTTGGAACCGTTAACCGACCCGATGGAAGAGTGGTGAAGGCGGAGTGAGGAGGAAGGTGGTGGTCGGAGTGGATGGAGTGGGGCTGGAGACTCCGAGACTGGAGAGTGGAGGCGGTGGAGTGGAGTGGACTGTGGAGTGGAGTGGAAGGAGGAGTGAGGAGGAAGGTGGTGGTCGCCTGGTCGGAGGACGGGAGGAGGAGGAGAGGAGGAGAGTGAAGTGGAGACTGGAGACTCTCCACTGGAGAGTGGAGGCGGAGGCGAGCGGTAAGAAGAGAACTGAGAAGTGAGGAGAGAGAGAGAGAAATCTGGATATATAGGGGGGGGGGGTTAGGGCAGAGGGTAAATAGGTCATTTCACAATCGGTTTTCGGGTCGGTTCGAAACCCGAATGGATAAACCGCGAACCGACCCGATAACCGTTTAAATCCTGTAAACGAACCAAAGTCCGACCCGATAATGCAAAACCCGACCCGATTGGCCAGTTCGGGTCGGTTCGGGTCGGTTATCGGTTCCTGAACCGTTTTTTGCTTAGCCCTACATCTGGTACCTTTGTGTTACAGATTTGGTTGGTGTCATTTCATTGATATTTGATACTGGTTCTTGTAACATCAGGCCTTTCTCTTGAATGACTTGTTTTTGTTTAGAAACCAACAAGGACCATGCATCATATGCTTGACAAATGACAAGCAATCAAAAGAGATATAGTTATCTTTGTGTGGCAGCTACTCGAGAAAGTTGAGATGAAGGTGTCATAACTATCTGAATTTGCAATCATGAAACCTGGTTTCAATATGATTACGTGCATGGGGATAATCCTTTCTTATTAAATTCTATGGCATACATTAGTACTCTTTTACTTCTAACTGATGCATGTCACCTACACAACCAATGTCAATTTTCCAATTTGGTTATTGGAATTTTGTGATTTGGTGGAGTTGCGCATGTGATTAGGAAAAGGGTCAAGAATTGATGGGGTTAGTTTTTTGAATAAGAAAAGAAGTTTAAGGTTAGGCTTTGGTGAGGATTGAGGGAGGGACAACATAATGATTATGTGAGTATTTGGGAAGAAGAGAGGGTTGCGAGGCTTAATGACCGAGGTGAAGTGAGTCATCTAAAGGTTCTCCAAATAATACAACAAACTGTTTATGAAAGTCGTTCAAGTATACCATGCCTGAGTTGGTTGTGAATCAAAACAAGGAACTTGCTATTCAGACAAACATCAAAATGAATATAAATCAGGACCTATATATATATGGCTGCTTAATTGATATTCGGTATTAGACATGTATTATCAAACTTCTTTGAGCCAAATATGATTAGGCGTCTGTTTTGTCATTTTCAGTAGCTCACTTCTTGTTTGATGAACAAAATTGAGACTAAAGGTGCAATTTGTTTGCTTGCTGCGTTGGACAATGTGATGTAATTGATATTAAATTGTAAATCTAATTCAAGTGTTTGGTTAGACAAAAAAAAAGGATGTAATGTAATGGCTATTATAAGCTTATATCATCACTTTCTTTTAAAATCAATTATATCATAAAACATGTAATCCCAATTACACCACATCTTTGAATTTACAAAATAGCAATTTGTTTGTTTTTATTTTTAAATGTTTTTAGTTTTTTTTTTCCCTCAAAATGTTTAAAAAATTTACATCTTCTAAAAATTTTAAAAATATTAAAAATTTTAAAAAAGTTATTTTTTTTAACAATTTTTTTTTTAATTTGTAAAACTTATGAAAGATTTAGAACTTTTAAAAATTGCTCATTCATATGGCATGCTACCTGCTTCTCTCTTTTATCTAGAGAAAGAAACGAGGAGGTTTCCCTTAAGTTGGATAATGACGAATTATGATGTATTGGTACTGATACATTTTATTTCTTGTGCAGGTTTACCTGGTTAATACAGAACTCGCCAAAGGTTTTCTATTTGTGTGAACCGTCAGATATCCTCCTAAGAACAGTCTGAAGCACTAATTTTTCTCGTAGTTAAACAGTTAATTGTCTAGGCTCATAGTGAAAACCTGGCTGCGCCAGTCAGCTGTCTGAATTGAGTTCATGTAATCAGTCTCAAGTCATGAATATCTTTCCTTCGTATTCACTCACTGAGATGGACTGGGTTCATGCATTGAGATGTTTTATTGTAAGTTAAGTTTTTTTTACGACTGCTAATGACATCTAGCTGAAGCATTAGTTTCCTCCTTAACCAATTATATTTCTTTGGATCATGGGATTTCCCTGCGTAATATCTGGAACTAGTAGACAACTGATCCTCGTCTTATTTCTTCTCTAGCATTTGCTCTTTCAACATAAGATTTTCAAGTGGAAGTCAAAGATTCTTCTCTAGCATTTGCTCTCTCAACATAAGATTATGAAATATTAATAATTTTCATGTGGAAGTCAAAGAAGATCACCCGTTATTCATTCAGGTGACCCATTATGCAAAATTGCAAACACGATCGGGGGTGAGCAGAATGTGGTCAAAACCGCAAAGCAAATTTAACAGAATTAGACTATTCGGTTCTGAAAATTCTGTTTGGCATGCGTGCGTTTGTACTGGATGATTTTTTGTTGTACTGGATGAATTTGTATGACTTTATGGAGTTTATGTATCATTTGAGAGATTTGTATAAATGTACTATATTGGAGAAATTTGTCGTTCCTCGCTCCATAGTTCAGAAAATAGTTGTTTGAGTCTATTTCATTCAATATTATATATTCTGGAAATTGCTGAGAAACCCAATTTCGGGGTGGGCTTTTATGAAATGTCCACCCGCTGCATAAGTTTTATGAAATATCCAGAATTAAGTATTTTCACGTCAAATATTCCAAGATTCCCTTTTAGATGCCACCCGAAACTACCCCTCCGCGCGAATTGGTCATCTATATGTATTTGAATTCAAAAAACTCAGATCTGGATTGCGATTTTCGTCTTCTTCTTCTTCACGGGAAATCTGAATTCCATTGCTCTCATATTCAGCAGAGATCGCAAAAATCGTTCGTAGTTCGGTGTGTTTTTCTTCAGTCGAACTCAGATCATCGCTCGTCATCATCATCACCATCATCATCATCTTCATCGTGGAGACATTTGAAGTTTTTCGACGATTAGATCAATTGTGGAAAGAAGATCTTTCTTCTTCTTTTCCATAAGAATTATCATCGTTTTGAAAGAAGAACGAAACTCTTTATTCATGAAAAAACTAAATTAACGTTTTAACACTGTAAATGACCATTCTCCGTGTAAACTAACACGGAGAATGCCATTCTCCGTTTTATTTAAAACGGAGAATGCCGTTCTCCGTGTTTCTAACACGGAGAATGACCATTCTCCTGCGTTTTAACACTGGAATGACCATTCTCCGTGTTTCTAACACGGAGAATGGTCATTCTCCTGCGTTTTAACACTGGTATGACCATTCTCCGTGATAAATTACACGGAGAATGGCATTCTCCGTGTAAATTAAGACGGAGAATGGTCATTCTCCGTTTAATTTAGCACGGAGAATGGCCATTCTCCGTCTTGATTAGGACGGAGAATGCCATTCTCCGTTTTATTTAACACGGAGAATGACATTCTCCGTTTTATTTAACACGGAGAATTGCATTCTCCGTGTTTCTAACACGGAGAATGGTCATTCTCCTGCGTTTTAACACTGGAATGACCATTCTCCGTGTAAATTAAGATGGAGAATGTCATTCTCCGTGTTACTAACACGGAGAATGGTCATTCTCCGTGTAAATTAAGACGGAGAATGCCATTCTCCGTGTTACTAATACGGAGAATGACCACCCTCATGCGAAAATTAACATTTTTCGTGTTCTAAACGGAGAATGGCCATTCTCCTGCATTTTATGGTCAGCTGAAACTTTGGAGGGCCATAACTTTTGACTGGGAGGTCGAAACGAGGTCCCGTTTGTCGCAAAATGAGCGTATCGTCGAGGAGACTGAAAGTAACAGTTTCATCGTTAGACGGCCTACCGAAATTTTAGAATCGCAAAAAAATGATGTTTGGACCTCCGTTTTAGAACTTTTGCCGTTCGTCCCGGTCTTTCCGAAATTTTCCGACGAGTTTTTAAAGATTTTTGAGGAGAAAACCTAGATTCGAAAGTGAGCAGCGTATGGAAGAAGATGGAGTATTGAAACGTTTTTTTAAGAGTAGTTTTGTGGGTGTTTCCAATAAATTAAAAGGAAGGGAAAAAGGGTCATTTGGAACCCGCTTTGGATAAGTTTCTCTAATTCTGGACACGCGATGAAAGTTTTTTTAGCGGTGGGTTTTACATAAAACTTTTTTAGTTTTTGGGCATTTCATAAATCTTCCCTTATATATTTGTGTTTTAGTATATATATATATATATATATATATATATATATAGAGAGAGAGAGAGAGAGAGAGAGAGAGAGAGAGAGGTTTGGGCATAGCAGGAAACAATCATTCTGGCAATAATGAAAAGCTAAGCGACGGATTACCGACGTACTAGCGACACCCACCGACGAAAATTTGCTAAAAACTGTACTGCACCGACGAATTACCGACGAAAATTTCCGTCGGTAATGTTCTGTCTGATACCCGTCTTACCGACGGTAATTTCCGTCGGTAAATTTCTGGAAAATTTGTAATTGGGCTTATTAAACTATGTTGCTAATCCGTCGCAAAGCTGTCGCTATTTTTTTTCGACGGAATATTTACGTTGCTAATTCATCGCTGAAATGTGTCGTCAAATCCATCGGTAAGCTGTAGTTGCAGCGGCGAATTACCAACGGAAATGTCTTAGCGAAAATAATTCTAACGACGTACCATTTCCGTTGGTAATTGGAAATAGCGACGGATGTTTATATTTAGCGACGGATACGTCCATCGCTAATTAACAATATTTTTGTAGTGGGAGGCTGCCACCACCGGCCGAGGAAGCCGGAGCTGACTTCCTCTCCCCCCTCTTGCTCCCATCCTCCTGGAGCTCCTTCCTCGATGCCAACACACGAACTCCTACTGCTCCTGCGTCCTCCATCGGGTTATCCGCCGCCATCGCCGTCATCGGAGACCGCCGATGTCTTCCCCTTCCTGCCCCCTACTGCTCCGGCCAGCCCTCCGGCGTCCTTGGCCGCGTGCGTGCACATGCATGCCAAACAGCAAAATTGATTCGGTTCAGTTTTGCCTCTCAAAAAAAAAAAAAAAAAAATTCGGTTCAGTTTTTGGTGAGTCAGTTTGTTTTGCGGTTTTGGAATTGTAAAATAATAAATTTTTATAAGCGTTTGTTCCATTCATCCACAAACAACAGTTTTAATTGCCCATAATCCTAACCCACAGTGCCTCGCTGGGGATTCCGCGGTGCACCACGAACAGCATGTAGTACCCAGGCGGCGCCACCTTCCCCGACGGCGGCATGGTGACCGTGACCTGGTACTGCCCCATGATCAAGGGACGCAGCCCGTCCGTCTTCAGCACCAGCAGCCTCTGGTTCATCGAGAATCCGTGCGTCGTGAACGGCGGCGCGTACATCGTCACCTTCACGTCCTCCGCCTGCATGACTCTGTTCCCCACCAGCGGGAGCCCGCCCAGGCTGAAGACCAGTCCGTAGTCCTGGCCGTACCTCACCGTCTCCGGCAACGCGTTCGCGCCGACTACGGGGCGGTCCCCGGCCAGCGCCGGGTCGAAGTAGGGAGGATAGAACTTCTCGACCCTCAGCTCGGTCGGGTACAGCACGTTCACGAACTTGTAGCCGTCGTTGGTGTTGCTCCCCGCCACGAGGATGCTGGCGTCCGGCAGCACGGCGCTGGCGGCGTGGTACATCCGGGGGATCGTCGTGGCCGTCAGGGTCTTGAACCGTCTGGCGGGGTCCACGTCCGGGCGGTAGAGCACCGGGTTGAGCACGGGGTCGCGGGCGAACCACCACCCCGCGCAGCCCTTGCTCGCGCCGTTGATCAGCAGGAGCTCGGCGTTGGGGAGGATGAGCAGGTCGCTCATCGTCCGGGGCGTGGGCATGTCCTCCATCGCCCACTTGGGTTTCGGGTCGTTGACGCGGATGCGGCCGCAGCTCTGGATGGCGGGAGGGAAGTTGCCCTTCTCGGCCAGCCTGAAGGCTTCCGGGTTGGAGCCTCCGCACACGATGACCTCGGTCGGGTAGACGAAGTTGGCGTCGACGGCGCCCTGGTCCCGGAGGGAGAGGGGCAGGAGGGCGGACATGCCGGTGCCGGGGTAGTTGCGTGCGCCGCCGCGGAGCGGGGGGTACCTTCGGAGGGTCTTGCCAGTCACCGGGTCCAGGAGGATCGCGCGGTCGTTGGCGAAGACGAAGAGGTTGCCGTCCGTGTTGAGGTGGACGAAGGGGTAGAGGTTGTTCTCGAGCTGGTCGGTCGTCTCCTCGAGGAAGGCCAATGGCCTGGCCTTGGCGTTGCCTTTGCCGGGCGGCGGTACGTACTCGTAGCTGAACGACCGCCGGCCTCCGATCACGACCATTGCACCGTCCGGAAGGATCTGTTGTGTGGCATACCTATACAATTATATATATTCTCTATCCGTGAATTTTTGAAGTAGCTAGCTTTATCTTTTATATATATAGAGAGGATATTATGAAAAATAATATTTTGACCACGATTTGTGACCGATGATATTATCGCAGGCGCACATGGTAGGCAATAATTAATCTTCCTGCTATTACAATTTGAGCCGAAAGTTAATGGAAGACTGCCACATGACCTGCGGTCACAAACTGCGGACATCATAGTAGCGTTTGGATATTATATAGGCATACCATCTGGGCTCAGCTAGATCTTTTGGATACTCAGTCCAGTCGCATGTGTCGCATGCACCGATGTATCGGACTGCTCTGTCACCGTCCTGCCATCCGCCCGTCTGCACGAGAGTTCCGTCGGGGGCGAAGGCTCCGGATGAACACCATGTATCCGTTAAGACCTATATATATGATACCTAGTGTTAGCATTGTCATCATTATGTATAAATATGATACACCTTGGAAACCTACCAAGCACGAACAATCCATAACTAATTGATGATGTGTCCGTGTCGTGTCTTGATAAAATATACATATATTATTGGAGACAAAATGGTAACAACTATGTTACTTGTTTCCCAAAAAATTTAGGTAATGTCATCTTTTAGTTTATTAAATGGCACCTGACAAAGCGACTGTACGCGACAAATTTTAAGCCAAAAAATTAATTATCCTATTTTTTATTTTAGTTTTTATTTTAGTTTTATTTTTAATTTATTTTTATTTATACTTCTAAAATGTTATCATGCACTTTTAAAAAAAAAATTATCATTCAAATTTCAAATTTGTCCCTACATTAATATTGTTGGCACTCCTAAAATATTATCCTGCACTCCTCCCTCTGAAGCATGCACAAGTTAACGTCAAATTTAATGCAAGGATAAATTTGACATTTGAATTATATAAATGAAAGCGGAGTTCATGACATTTTAGAAATTTAAAAATATAGGTAAAGAATTTACAACTCATTCTCAAATCTCCAAAACTTGAACCACTGGAGCTAGATCCGCCCCTGAATTTACGGAAATGCTTTGTTGCCCGCAGGCGGGCCAGCCCGCCCGCCTGCGTGGCACTCTCCCATTGGCCCCCTCCTGTTAGCATGGGGCCCACGCCATTGACCGGCCAATGGGAAAGGGACACGTGGCGGGCGGGCTGGCCCGCCCGCGGGCCAAATAGCAGTCTCCCTGAATTTATGTGTGGAATGGTGATCATTCACGCACAAAGTTTTAATAGGTGAAAAAAAATGTACGCAAAAAAATAGGATCCATCTAAAAGCACAAGACAACTATCATGCATCAATATTCAACAATCCATATGATACCGACCGGAGAAAGAAGGAAGGACGCTCCTACATGGATCTTGTTTTTGACCTGCAATTTTGGCCCACAGTCTACATGGCAGTCTCGCATTGACAAATTTACCGACGGTAGTTCCCACGTAAATAGAGAAGACAAATGGAATTCGGCCACGTAGGGCCGCGGTCATGCCAGCGGACAGAAACGGTGGGCTATTTATCATTTTCGAAGAAGGAAAAGGGACGTGAACTAACCCGAAGAGGACGGATCCTCGAAGTTTCCGGATCGAACTCGATGGCGTGGGCGAAGCAGTCGACCGCTTTCGGGTTCTTCGGGAGCGGGCGGCACCTTCCTGGCGGCAGCTGGAGCATGGACGGGCCGAGGTTGGTGTCGTCGAACATGATGGCCTTGCCGTTGTGGTTGATGACGACGTGCATGGCCGACACGCCGGCGTTCTCCGAGATGAGCTTCCAGTTGCCACCGAAGGCGGTCTCGTACTCCGGCTCCTTGACCTGGCCGACCAGCTGCTCCGCCGCAGCCGCGGGTCCCGCCGGGCGGCCGATCGGTTCGGAGATGAAGGGGTTGAGGTCGAAGAAGGAGAACTGGGCCGAGGCAGCCCCGAGGAGGAGGGGGAGGAAGAAGAGTGTGGCCTCAAGTTTACTAGTCCCCATTGTTCCTTCTCTGGGGCCCTCTTCTTCCTCCCTCCCTAGCTAGCTAGGGCTAGTTGTTCCTTCTTCCACCACCACCATGGGCTTCTGTATTTATACCAGGATCAATGGAAGGCTGTCCATGTATGTAGTGGAATCGATACCGATAATCTTGCTGTGGACCTACGCAGGTTTACTAAATATAGGGAATTCCGAGTCATGTTACGTAACATTTTATAATACATAAACGTACATGCATGCAATATGTACGTGTGAAATTTCTACAATAATATATAATATGTAGAAGAATGTTATTCATACCTCCAAATTGTCCCTACAAACCATTTTTCCTTATATGATGATTGACGTGATATACTAAATAATACTACGTGTTATATGACATGACATGACAAATTTTAATCCAAAAATTAATTACCCAATTTTTTTCATGTTAATATTAATATTAATATTAATGTTAATGTTAGTGTTGATATTAATATTAATGTTAATATTAATATTAATATTATTGTTAATGTTAATATTAATGTTAATTTTAATATTAATTATAAAATTTGTAATATCAGTTGCCACATAAATATGTCATGTCATCTGCCATATAAGGAGGAATAATTTGGAGTTACAATTTGGAAGAAAAATATCATTATTTTATAATATAATACTATGGGTTGTTTTCATGGAGTGCATAGAAAGCTTGTACTTGTAACTATCTAGCTAAAAATGGAACTGCTTCATGTAAGCCATACGGAGACCAATCAAGTCTCACCGACACGTATAAGACACGACTCCAACAAGGACACAAAGCGACTAGAACAAGAAACTTATTTTTGTACGTCCTATATTTGGAGTCCAGGTTGTGTCAGATGTATGTCCAGCAGAATATGATATACATTTTTAGAGTATCAGTGCTTCCAACCCAATACTTTATTTATACTCTTCCATTAAGTTTACTTACTAATATCGAATCATATGTCTGTGAATCTTCATCATCTAAAAAATTTGTAAAAAATAAGGCACAAATGGAGGAATCTTTTTGTGAAGCACATCTTCTATAGAAGATTCGAGTCGATATCTGAATATCTTGGCTCATCCCCTCCACGTACCTCAATTCACTATTTCGAACAAAAAGTAAAAAAAAAAAAAAAAAAATCATCCAGCAGAGGAACAAATGGAATCTATTATAGTGTCTATATCTCAACCATGGATTTGCATTGGTGACTGTAACAGTATCCTTACAGCAGAGGAAAAGCATGGGGGCAATAAATTCAACTATCATCACCATAAGTTTTTTATAAACTGGCTTCAGAGAGTTGGTGCTATAGATATAAATTACCAAGGTCCAGCTTTTACATGGAGCAATCGGAGACAATTTCAGTATAATATTGCAGAGAGACTCGATCGAGCTATGGTGGATATTCAGTGGAGATCGAGTTATCCTAACGCAGGTCTCCTTCACCTTCCCAGCTTAAATAGTGATCATAACCCCATTCTACTATTACTCGGTACTACTTCCAGAAGGAGACGTTTTCCAAAACGCTTTGAAGTTGCTTGGGTTCACAACACTGAATTCAATCAATTCCTCACTGAATCATGGGGTAATATCAGATCTCCAAACCTTCCTAGTAAACTCAGGGCTCTACTACCAAAACTTCGAACTTGGGGACATAATCGACTGGATAATCTCACCAATGATATTAAATTTTATGAAGAAAAGCTGCTTTCTACTCAGAGTCAACAGGCCTCAGATTTGATATTTACTGAGGAGAGAAGACTTCAACTATTGCTCAAGAAACTCCATCTTCAACAAGAGCTTTACTGGAAACAAAGGTCAAGCATATCATGGATAAAAGAAGGTGATAAAAATACAAAAAATTTCCACTTATCTGCTACTATCAGGAAGCACAATAACAGGATATGTCACTCCCCATTACCGGAATACGTAATTTTTTGATTTTTCATGTATATGGTATCTGGCACCTGTATCTTTATTGCATTTATCCTGTATTTGTAAATGGCCATGTCATAGAACAATATCTCGTCGCGGATTAGTGTGCCACCCCTTGTCCTTGTCTGGTTGTAGGCGTGGTTCACTGTTTCGATGATAAGATTTATGAACCGTGTTGTGGTTAGGATTTTATTTAATTAATTTAATTAGTTGTATCATGTAGCATTTAACATGTCATTAGTCATGTGGTTAAGAGCATGCTTAAGCTTAGGGTTTCTTTGAGTCAACCCAACCCCTATATATATTCTCTTCCTCACTCTCTCTCTTCATTCACTCTTTTTCATTTCTTTTCCTCCCAACGTTTAGGCAAGTACATCTTGCACCAAATGGAGAGATTATTGCATTTTTATTTCTTATTTTTTTTTGATATTATTTGTCTATATTGTTCTTCTCTTCATTCTCTACAAGTTTAGTTCTTGGAGTTTTTGATTTTAATGGCTAGTTTGGTGTAGATCTAAGTTTCTAAAACTAGGGTTTCCATGGTTTTGATCTATCAAACTTGGTTGTTTTCGAAAACTAATGGTCCTATGTTGTAGGAAATTCAATTCTATCCAATTTTGACCTTTGAAAAGTTAGATTTCAACTTGATTTGAGGAAGTTATGGCCAAAATAATTTTGGTCAAACTTCTATGTTCATCTGTCCTGATTCTGGCAGGGACGATGAATAGTTTCTGGCCGCATAAGAATTTCTGGCCGCATGAGCATTTTTGAGCCGCATAAGAATTTCTGGCCGCATGAGCATTTTTGAGTCGCATAAGAATTTTTGGCCGCATGACCATTTCTGGCCGCATGACCATTTCTGGCCGCATGAGCATTTTTGGGTCGCATGACCATTTCTGGCCGCATGAGCATTTTTGGGCCGCATGACCATTTCTGGCCGCATGAGCATTTTTGAGCCGCATAAGAATTTCTGGCCGCATGATCATTTCTGGCTGCATGACCATTTCTGGCCGCATGAGCATTTTTGGGCCGCATGACCATTTCTGGCAGCATATGAATAGTTTCTGGCCGCATAAGAATTTCTGGCCGCATGAGCATTTTTGAGCCGCATAAGAATTTCTGGCCGCATGAGCATTTTTGAGTCGCATAAGAATTTTTGGCCGCATGACCATTTCTGGCCGCATGACCATTTCTGGCCGCATGAGCATTTTTGGGTCGCATGACCATTTCTGGTCGCATGACCATTTCTGGCCGCATGAGCATTTTTGGGCCGCATGACCATTTCTGGCCGCATGAGCATTTTTGAGCCGCATAAGAATTTCTGGCCGCATGATCATTTCTGGCTGCATGACCATTTCTGGCCGCATGAGCATTTTTGGGCCGCATGACCATTTCTGGCAGCATGACCATTTCTGGCCGCATGAGCATTTTTGAGCCGCATAAGAATTTCTGACCGCATAAGAAATTTTGAGCCGCATAAGGCTGATTTTTGGCTGATTTTGATTGTTTGATGCTCTTTTTGACTGATTTTTGGCCAGAATTTCTCCAAACTTCCAACATGAAAGTTGTAGATCTTTGTCTTGGCTTCAAGGACCTTCATGTCTCACTTTAACCAGAATTCATATGCGACTTTTATGTCACGAGGGGTCCACGTGACTTCCTGACTTGACCGTGTTCCTGACCTGATTACCTGTATACGTGCTGGTACCTATTCTAAGTGTGTATTGAGATACAATATTAGTATGCACTGCGGTGCTATTTAATGAGTTCACTGAGGTGTGACTCTACGTGTGTCACGCCCCAGAACCAGAATACTGGAGAGCGGGGGAATGACTCAGCCAGCTACGTATTACGGGTAGATGAATACCGTATAATACGATCAATGTTGTCTAAAAGACGAGGGGGTGCATACTACATGAAAGTCTCACTATGGTCACTTCACTTCTATTGTCTCAATCATTCAAACAAGAAACAAAAATAGAGAACATATAAGATAAAGCAGTAAGGCGTCCCAAACGCTTAGTCAAAATGTTCTTTGATATCTGGCTTTACAAAACATAGCCAGATGATGTGGCAAGGCATACACAATTGTTATCAGCTGCAGCCTGACTTAGTTACAATTATGTAAAAGTAAGTACAAGACGATCCGACTAACATGTCGGTGCCAAACGGCAAGGTATAAAGTAGATAACAAAACGAACGGGGAAGTAAGAAACCCACTCGAGTCCTCCTGCGATCATCCCTCTAGTGTTGACCATCTTGGAGGTAGAAGTAAGCTGAGTCCTCGGGAACCGGCTCTAAATCTGGCCATGCAAAACCAGAGAGGTTAGACCTCTAATAGCAAGTACCACAAGGAAGCACGACATGAGAACTAAAACCAGTAATGAGAAATATGATAAATAGATCTCTGCTTGCCACTAGGATTCTCATAACATCACGACACTTCGAACCAACCTCCCAACCAAACAAGGACAGAAGTTGGCCCGTCATGTCCTGACATTCTGATCATCCTAGTTAGGCAACAGAGTAGGTACAGTACACAAACAAATCAATTTAAACGGCCATTCAACTACTACGGCTTGCTATTGTGTGTTCCAAGTTATAATCCTGGTTTTATGCAATGAGGATTTCTCAGTTCTTACTATGCGCAAGCAAGGCTAGTTTACCCAGTCAATCAATTGCGCCAATCATGAATTAGACGAGTCCCAGCAGGACGCCCGTCATCAATATATAATATACAATAAATAATATAACCAGATACCGCTCCGTGCCCGTGTGGCAGGTTTGCAGTATCTGTGGGGACCAGCCGACCTGTCGGGCACTTAATAGTCCCAAGAGGGCTGCCATGTAAGAACTCGGGAATCCATTCTCTCCATGCAATTATTATTTTATTTAACTTAGTAGTCTCTACGTTGAGTGAAGTACCATGCCGTGGATCATGGTCATTCAGAATGAGTACTTTCGTATGGGGTACGATATGCACAACTCTACAATGATACCAGTGCGGTCAGGTTGTAGGTCTTACATAGCGTAATACAACAATCAAAACTAACCACGGAGTAATCATGCCTTGACCATAAAGTACACATGCTTCCTTGGTAAGATAAATAAATAATAAATGAATTGAAGCATGCATGTGCCTGTATGCCAACATTCGGGATCAGCCAGTCGATTTCAATAGTTCATAATTAATATGAATGTGTCCCATTCATTCAATTCAAAGACGACTAGCCAGTCTCTTAGTTCCAACTAGGAACGCATGATCAATTATTAATCAAGGTCACAATCATTATCAATGGTGACAAGGCATAAAAGTCAACTAGTATTCAGTGGGGTCGAGTCTACAACTCTCAGGGTTTAATTCCAGTCAATCGGGGTATCTATAACTCAATTCACGACACCTGGTACATCCCACGTAACAATCTATATTTAACAGAAATATTAACATATCATGATTTTATCAAGTTTATGCCAAAAGGCGTAAGGATATAAAATGGACGTTAAATATCTAATAAAATATCAATATACACAGGCTGCGCTTAAGTCAGGCTACGCTCAAGCCAGGCTACGCTCAGGTCAGGCTACGCTCAAGTCAGCGTACGCTCAGGTCAAGCTACGCTCAGGTCAGGCTACGCTCAGGTCAGGCTACGCTCAAGTCAGCGTATGAACTCCATACGACTCCTTACTATCCAAGCTAGCGTACGCAAGTCATACGCTTCCAAAAGGCAGCGTATGAACTCCATACGACTCCTCACTATCCAAGCTAGCGTACGCAAGTCATACGCTTCCAAAAGGCAGCGTATGAACTCCATACGACTCCTCACTATCCAAGCTAGCGTACGCAAGTCATACGCTTCCAAAAGGCAGCGTATGAACTCCATACGACTCCTTACAATCCAAGCTAGCGTACGCAAGTCATACGCTTCCAAAAGGCAGCGTATGAACTCCATACGACTCCTCACTATCCAAGCTAGCGTACGCAAGTCATACGCTTCCAAAAGGCAGCGTATGAATTAAATTGCGCTGCGCTAAAGAGCGCACGCAGCTCAGTGGCGCAAGCTAAAAAGCTAGCGCACACTGCTCATTGTCTTCTCCAGAACAGCAAGAACTCCATGGTTTGAACCCAAAGCTTCAAAATCCATAACTGGGTCAAAATAAGTCCAAATCCAACTTTGCAAAGGTCAAAATTGGGTAGAATAAAATTCTCTACAACCTGGAACTATCAAAACTTGAAAACAAAGAAGTTTGATAGATCAAAATCACCAAAATCCGAAAATAACTAATTTCTAGATCTACTAAAAATAAAACTTCAAAACGAAAAATGCCAAGTTCTAAACTCTCTTAGAATCACAAGGGGAAGAGAATGGAACCATAAAAATGGGTCCTCATAAAGAAGCAAGATGTACTTGCCTATGGGTTTGGTAGGTGGAGAGAGTAATGAGAAAGAAGAAGAGTAATGGTGAAGGAGAGTAATGAAGAGAGAGAAAGAGTTTGGGGGCTTTAAATGGAAGGGGTGGTGGTAGGTGGGTTCGGTTCATGATGAACTACCAAAACCCAAAAATAAACCAACCTAGGCCAAACCTAAAGTAAGCTAAAGCAGAGAATAAAAGCAGGAAGTAAAATACAGAAAATTAATTGCAGGAATTTAATTAACATGAATTTAAAGAGATTTAAATACGAAACAATACATGATAAGTATTTAAATAAATACATTTAAGCAGTACATGTATTAAAAATACGTATACTGGGAACGGGGAGTGACAACGTGCTAAGTGATCATTCGTGTTATATGTCAATACATGTGTACCTTCCAGCACAGTCATGGTAATTGGTCAGTAATAATATCGTGGTATGTTGATTGTTGCTTGAAGCATTACAATATGCATGGATCTAGATTGAGCCGATGTGGATTCATACTTAGGGTACACGTACTATGGTACGACATATAGGAGGATGACCATGTGACCACGACATGTAATTCTAATATCGAGATAGGGCTAATCTAAGCAACTTAAATTGGTAGAAGCATTGGAAGGGAACAGAATCTCGAGATCGTACGTCACCAGCCGCCCTGGGTCCCGTCTTGGCGCGTCGGGTTGGCCGTCTCGGATACTGTATAGTCATCCGTACTAGTGGAGTGCAGTATCTGATTTGTGACTGCCGAGCCAGCTCTTCCTATAGGAGAGCTGGAACCGTTACTGCTTATTCTAGCGCGGTGGCCTTTCGAGGGACCGGTACATTTCGTGCTTGCTTGTATATAATGGTTTGGCTAGCCCTGCTGGGTTGACACGATCTGAGGATTCCTATATTGCATTACTGGGATAACCCAGGCAAATCATAGAAAGTCGTAGGATTGATTGGCCGATTGTAAGCTGACTTGTTTGTGATATGTTTTCTTTTGTTAGCTACCGAGGAACATGAACTATCGTGGTGCGTGGTCCAACCTATGTCCTTGTTTGGTTGTTGGGTTGGACTATTGTGCTGCGATAGGCTATGGACCGAAGTCGCGATCAGAAGCCCTTTTACCTGCCCATGGTTATAGGATATATCTTATCTCGGTACGATATTGGCACCGTTTGTCCTTGTTTGGTTGTAAGGGTGTCGTATTGTCTCGATGATATGGTATAAGCCTATAACTCATGAATCAGGTCTTATTTAACTCATTGGATTTATCTCACTCTTTTGTGCTCCCTTGTTGTACTTGCCATTCGGGGCCTGATCCCGCTGGTTTTGTTTGGCCAGATTTCGTAGCAGCTCCAGATGATCTAGCCTTCCATCCGAACAATGGTGCACACCAGGAGTAGGGGCGCCAGGGACCATGAGTGGGTTTCTTTTTCACCGCTCTGATATCTTCTATTTTGTACTTGGCGTTTAGCCACCGGCACTTGTTTAGCCGGCAGTTCTGGACACTAGTTTCTTTTGCATAATTGTAATTAAATCAGACTGCAGCTGACTATAGTTATGTACTATTGACTCTCGGAACTAGCTCATCATTTTGTATAGCTAGACTCATGAATCATTTTGATGAAGCGTCGGGGACGCCTTACTGCTTTGTCTTATATGATCATTATTTACTGCTTCTTGTTTTGATTGATTGAGACATAGATGCTCTGTGGGACCATAGGAGACCTGATTGTAGCATGCACCCCCTAGTCTCTTGACAGCCACGATCGCCGTATGACGTTTATATACCTCATACGGTGTAGCTGGCCTAGTCCGTCTCAGTATTCCGGTACTGGGGCGTGACAAGGTTTTAGTGGTGGCCCATGCAAGGTCTGTTTTTCAGACTTGTGGGGTGTTGCGATTATAGGAGTCTCAATCAAAACATGTTTCCCTTGATCTCCTGATTCGTCTTCTCTTTCTCCCACCTTGATTGCTAACATGATTATCATCCTCGATTCTTTTTTGTCCTGTCTTTTGATACCTTGTATCCTTTCCTTAAGGGTCACATCATTCTCGGCTATTGGAGGAGCCGACATGGGAGAGAATCCAGTAGATCAGGGACCAGTTGAAGATCAGCAAGGGGTAGCCCCTCTACCTGGACAGATTCCCATCGAGAACGTTACCGAGCATGAGCCAGTTGAGCTACAGAGGCCAGAGGTTCCCGTGCCTCCAGTGATGCCGGTAGTACCAGTAGCACTAGACGCACCTGTACTATTACAGATCATCAGAGTGTTGTTGGCATCCCAGCAGCGTCAGCAGGAACATAATCTTTTGCTCAACCGGAGACTTCAGTTAGCTTTAGAAAGAGAGATACGAATCCAACAAGGACTTCACTTGGAGATGATGCGGCTTGTGGGGAGGCATGATCGTTGTGGCTCTGATATAATGACAATGACTCAAGCTCTACAGCAGCAACCGGGGCATCAGCAATGGTGCCGGAGGGCGCCAAATGATTGTTCTTATTGTGGCAAGAGAGGACACTCTAGGGATGTGTGTAGGGTAGCGAATGGCCTGTGCATGAGGTACAACAATTCAGACCATAGACTAGCTACCTGCCCGTTGATGCGGAGGCCAGGAGGGCCGGTTCGACAGTTCTCATCACCACAATCCCTTGTGGCAACACCTTATGGAAGACCAATGTCGACAGTAAGGCTGTTAGCCCAGCGTCCATTACCGACACAAGCTCAGATGTATCGACAATCGCAACATCAGGCAGGACAGCAGAGGCCACAACAGCAGGGCCAGGGAAGGCAGCAGCAGAAAGTCCAGCAGGGGCAAAGGCAAGAAGAATTTGGAGTATTAGAGCAGAGATTGGCTGAAGGCGGTTAGATTTTGGGTAAGCTTTGAGTATTATTTATCATAATTCCCTGAGTTCTATATTCGAAGAGTAAAGGCGACTTTCTCGTCTCACTCATCTGCTCTCGTATCATGTGATACGTGATATTCATCATGTGTCTTGATTATGAGAGTACGTCATGGGCAGAGTCTCGTTCTTGATTTAGTCATTGGTACCGACTTATCTCAAGCGTTGACCCTTGTCCACTTTGGCAGTCAGTGTAGGACCTCGAGGACGAATTCCTACCTGACTTGAGAGGCATATTTCATTCGTATGTCTCCGATCATTTCCTTCTAGGGTATGATTATTGTTTGTGCTGTTACTTAATTATTCTTGCTTTCTTAAACTGTTCATGTGCCATGTGTTGTTTGATAATTGTGCTTGCTATATGTCATAAGTGTATTTCGTGATCTGAGAGCGCGCTCGACTAGCCTTATCGAAATTCCGAGGACAGAATTTTTCTAAGGAGGGTAGAGATATCACTCCCCATTCCCGAAATACGTAAATTTTTGATTTTTCATGTATATGGTATCTGGCACCTGTATCATTATTGTATTTATCCTGTATTTGTAACAGGCCATAGCATAGAACAGTATCTCGTCGCAGATTAGTGTGCCACCCCTTGTCCTTGTCTGGTTGTAGGCGTGGTTCACTGTTTCGATGATAAGATTTCTGAACCGTGTTGTGGTTAGAATTTTATTTAATTAATTTAATTAGTTGTATCATGTAGCATTTAACATGTCATTAGTCATGTGGTTAAGAGCATGCTTAAGCTTAGGTTTTCTTTGAGTCAACCCAACCCCTATATATATTCTCTTCCTCACTCTCTCTCTTCATTCACTCTTTTTCATTTTTTTTCCTCCCAACGTTTAGGCAAGTACATCTTGCACCAAATGGAGAGATTATTGTATTTTTATTTCTTGATTTTTCTTTGATATTATTTGTCTATATTGTTCTTCTCTTCATTCTCTACAAGTTTAGTTCTTGGAGTTTTTGATTTTAATGGCTAGTTTGGTGTAGATCTAAGTTTCTAAAACTAGGGTTCTACGGGTTTCCATGGTTTTGATCTATCAAACTTGGTTGTTTTCGAAAACTAATGGTCCTATGTTGTAGGAAATTCAATTCTATCCAATTTTGACCTTTGAAAAGTTAGATTTCGACTTGATTTGAGGAAGTTATGGCCAAAACAATTTTGGTCAAACTTCTATGTTCATCTGTCATGATTCTGGCAGGGACGATGAATAGTGTCTGGCCGCATAAGAATTTCTGGCCGCATGAGCATTTTTGAGCCGCATAAGAATTTCTGGCCGCATGACCATTTCTGGCCGCATGACCATTTCTGGCCGCATGACCATTTTTGGGTCGCATGACCATTTCTGGCCGCATGACCATTTCTGACCGCATGACCATTTCTGGCCGCATGAGCATTTTTGGGCCGCATGACCATTTCTGGCCGCATGAGCATTTTTGAGCCGCATAAGAATTTCTGGCCGCATGACCATTTCTGGCCACATGACCATTTCTGGCCGTATGACCATTTCTGGGCCGCATGACCATTTCTGGCCGCATGAGCATTTTTGAGCCGCATAAGAATTTCTGGCCGCATAAGAAATTTTGAGCCGCATAAGGCTGATTTTTGGCTGATTTTGATTGTTTGATGCTCTTTTTGACTGATTTATGGCCAGAATTTCTCCAAACTTCCAGCATGAAAGTTGTAGATCTTTGTCTTGGCTTCAAGGACATTCATGTCTCACTTTAACCAGAATTCATATGCAACTTTTATGTCACGAGGGGTCCACGTGACTTCCTGACTTGACCGTGTTCCTGACCTGATTACCTGTATACGTGCTGGTACCTATTCTAAGTGTGTATTGAGATACAATATTAGTATGCACTGCGGTGCTATTTAATGAGTGCACTGAGGTGTGACTCTACGTGCTAAGTGATCATTCGTGTTATATGTCAATACATGTGTACCTTCCAGCACAGTCATGGTAATTGGTCAGTAATAATGTCGTGGTATGTTGATTGTTGTTTGAAGCATTACACTAAGCATGGATCTAGATTGAGCCAATGTGGATTCATACTTAGGGTACACGTACTATGGTACGACATATAGGAGGATGACCATGTGACCACGACATGTAATTCCAATATCGAGATAGGGCTAATCTAAGCAACTTAAATTGGTAGAAGCATTGGGAGGAAACAGAATCTCGAGATCGTACGTCACCAGCCGCCCTGGGTCCCGTCTTGGCGCGTCGGGTTGGCCGTCTCGGATACTGTATAGTCATCCGCACTAGTGGAGTGCAGTATCTGATTTGTGACTGCCGAGCCAGCTCTTCCTATAGGAGAGCTGGAACCGTTACTGCTTATTCTAGCGCGGTGGCCTTTCGAGGGACCGGTGCATTTCGTGCTTGCTTGTATATAATGGTTTGGCTAGCCCTGCTGGGTTGACACGATCTGAGGATTCCTATATTGCATTACTGGGATAACCCAGGCAAATCATAAAAAGCCGTAGGATTGATTGGCCGATTGTAAGCTGACTTGTTTGTGATATGTTTTCTTTTGTTAGCTACCGAGGAACATGGACTATCGTGGTGCGTGGTCCAACCCATGTCCTTGTTTGGTTGTTGGGTTGGGCTATTGTGCTGCGATAGGCTATGGACCGAAGTCGCGATCAGAAGCCCTTTTACCTGCCCATGGTTATAGGATATATCTTATCTCGGTACGATATTGGCACCGTTTGTCCTTGTTTGGTTGTAAGGGTGTCGTATTGTCTCGATGATATGGTATAAGCCTATAACTCATGAATCAGGTCTTATTTAACTCATTGGATTTATCTCACTCTTTTGTGCTCCCTTGTTGTACTTGCTATTCGGGGCCTGACCCCGCTGGTTTTGTTTGGCCAGATTTCGTAGCAGCTCCAGAGGATCCAGCCTTCCACCCGAACAATGGTGCACACCAGGAGTAGGGGCGCCAGGGACCATGAGTGGGTTTCTTCTTCACCGTTCTGATATCTTCTATTTTGTACTTGGCGTTTAGCCACCGGCACTTGTTTAGCCGACAGTTCTGGACACTAGTTTCCTTTGCATAATTGTAATTAAATCAGACTGCAGCTGACTATAGTTATTTACTATTGACTCTCGGAACTAGCTCATCATTTTGTATAGCTAGACTCATGAATCATTTTGATGAAGCGTCGGGGACGCCTTAGTGCTTTGTCTTATATGATCATTATTTACTGTTTCTTGTTTTGATTGATTGAGACATAGATGCTCTGTGGGACCATAGGATACCTGATTGTAGCATGCACCCCCTAGTCTCTTGACAGCCACGATCGCCGTATGACGTTTATATACCTCATACGGTGTAGCTGGCCTAGTCCGTCTCAGTATTTCGGTACTAGGGCGTGATAGGATACATAGTATTCTTCAACCCAATGGCAATCATGCTACATCCCATGAAGAAATTTCTGCTTCATTTGTGAATCACTTCAAAAGTATGTTCCAACCTTCGGCTACTAAACCTGTTCCTATGCACATCATATCTGAATTGCACACAATCTCTGAATCTGAGAACAATCTACTATGTATCATCCCTACTGCTGAAGAAATATATGGCACTATCAAGGAAATGAGCCCTTATAAGTCACCAGGACCCGATGGATATCCTATTTTTTTCTATCAAAGATGCTGGATCATCATTGGCAGTGAGGTAATTCTTTTGATCCAAGAGTTCTTCAAAACTGGTATCATGCCCTCTACTCTCAACCATACATACATTGCTCTCATTCCAAAAATTCATCATCCTACACGACCCATAGATTTCCGTCCAATTGCTTTCTGTAATGTTATCTATAAAATCATCACAAAGCTCATTGCCAATCGTCTTAGGCCACTCTTGCATAAACTCATCAATCCACATCAAAATGCCTTCGTGCCTGGTAGAATCATTGGTGATAATGTTGTTATTGCACAAGAACTCTTTCATTCTATCTCAAACTTCACGGGCAGAAATTCCTCTTTTGCTCTTAAGGTTGATATGTCTAAGGCCTATGATAGATTAAGTTGGGATATTATTGATCAAGCTCTGTTAGGCTATGGTATCACTGGGCAATCCCATAAGCTCATCATGCAATGTGTTACTACCACTTCTTTTGCTATTCTTATTAATGGAGAACCTACTGAAACTTTTTTTTTCCTGGTTGTGGCATTCGCCAAGGCTGTCCTCTGTCACCCTACTTGTTTATCATGTGTATGGAAATTTTTTCAACACTCATTTGTATCATGGATAGAAACAACCTCTATGAAAGTATCACTATTCCACATTCACCATTATCCTATACACATTTAGCCTTTGCTGATGATCTCATTATCTTCGGAAAATGTTCTCTTCATAATATGATTCAAGTGAAGATTATTCTCCAGACATTTGAAGATTGGTCAGGCCAACGAATTAATTTTGAAAAATCCTCAATTTTCTTCTCCAAGAAAGTGGATATTATCATGAGGCAGCTATATCTCAATATATTGGGTGTCAAATTGATGACTCCTAATGATAAATATCTTGGCCATTCCCTTCTCCTTTCTAAAAACAGAGCTTCAACATTCAATCACCTTCTCAATACTACTGCTTCCAAGCTCCAAGGTTGGAAACGAGGTTGTTTATCCCATGAAGGAAGAACTGTGCTCATTAAATCTACTCTCTCGTCCATCCCAACTTAGTACCTTTCCTCATATCACATCCCTAACAAGACAACCTCTCATCTATCAACAACGAAATTTTTGGTGGAACTCTACTGTCAAAAGGAAGATTCACTTCACTGATTGGTCAAGTCTTACAAAGCCTAAATTCCAAGGAGGTTTGGGTATCAGGGATCCTGCAATTGTTAACCAATCTCTACTGTTGAAACTTACCTGGAGATTTCTTACTGGGTCAAATGAAACATGGATCTCATTACTTAAGGCAAAATATCTACATTCCACCTCATTTTGGGAAGCTACTCCATCCTCTGCCTCTTCCTGCATATGGTCGAGTATCCTTAGAAGCAGGGAATTTCTTATTGGCAACATCATATGGTCTGTTGGTGATGGCTCAAATATCAATATATGGACAGACCCTTGGGTACCTTCTTTATCCATATTCAGAGTTATTGGTTATCATTTTGCTAATAGATGGGTCACTCATGTTAGTGATCTTATTAATAAAGATACATATGGTTGGAAGGTTAACCTCATTCATTTACTGTTTCCACCTATGGAGGCCTATGCTATCCTGAAGATTTCTTTATCTCCCAACTGTCTGCAAGATCAATTAAAGTGGATACACATCAATGATGGCATGTTGACTACTAAATCAGCGTATAGACTTATACATGAAAGATCTCCACTGAATAGAAGCAATATTACTGTCTCTGGATTCAAGGAGTGGCGAAAGTTATGGTCTCTATCCTATATCTGCCCAAGAGTTCTTATGTTCTCCTGGAGATGCCTTACCAATTCCCTACCTACAAAGCTTAATATCCATCATCGTCTCAGACACATAGACGCAATGTGTCCACTATGTAAGGTACATATTGAAACACTTGATCATCTTCTTTTTCATTGTCAAGTAACAGGAACTTCTTGAAGTTTCATCAACAACTTGCAAATGATATCAAACACGATACCACAGTCTCCAAGTTTCTCACTGATCTACTGAAGGAAGGAAACCATGAGAAGATTGCACATAGCTTCTACCTAATGTGGATGATATGGAAGTCAAGGAACAAATCAATTTTTGAAGACAAACCAATTTCTGCAAATTACATATTTACTGAGGCTACGAGATTGAAGAACAAATTTGAAGCTTGCAATAATGATTCTGTTACCTCTGCAACCTCTATTCACAATCACCAGCAATTAGAGCATTGGACTCCACCTATTCCTGGTACCATGAAGATCAATTTTGATGGCGCATTTCTATATGACAAGATGGCGGCAGCGGCTATTCTACGAGATGATCAAGGATATTTCATTACTGCAACCGTCATATATGATGTTGGTGGTTCTCCGATTGAAGTTGAGTCAAAGGGACTATACTTGGCATTGGAGATTATAATCAAACATAATCTTCATTGTGTTACTATTGAAGGTGATTGTAAAGTATTGATTGATTCTATTAACAATGATGATACTTCTCCACCAGCAAGACAAGTTATTGAAGATGCAAGAAAAATCAAGAAAAATGCTTCTGCTATTGCCTACAGTTATGCGAACAGAAGTTGTAATCAAGCTGCTCATCATTTAGCATCCCATACTCTCCTCTCTAATCAATCATATGTAATTTCTGTTTATGAAGAAATTCCATCATGTATCTCGACTCATATTTTTTTATGATATGAGTCATACTCTTTCTTAATACAATTGTTCTGTTTCAAAAAAAAAAAAAAAAAAAAAAAAAAAACCTATATGGTAGTTGAAATCCAGGAGATTGAGAGACGTGGTCAATGGTAAATAGAATCATGAAACACCCTCATTGGAGCTCAACTCCTGGACCTCCCTCAGGTGGCATACCTCCTCTCTACCACTAAACTAAGCCATATATATATATATATATATATATATATATATATATTTTTTTTTTTTTTTTTTTTTTTTTTTTTTTTGAAGCAATGGGTACTTGTGGTGAACTCGCCTCCACTGAGGCTCGAACTCCCGACCACTTGGACCGCATGCATCTCTCTTAACCACTAGGATAGAGGTCATTTGCATATATATATATATATATATATATATATATATATATATATATTGGAGCTCAACTCCTGGACCTCCCTCAGGTGGCATACCTCCTCTCTACCACTAAACTAAGCCATATATATATATATATATATATATATATATATATATATATATATATATATATATATATATATTGGAGCTCAACTCCTGGACCTCCCTCAGGTGGCATACCTCCTCTCTACCACTAAACTAAGCCATATACATATATATATATATATATATATATATATATATATATATATTTATGTTGGTGGTTTTTATCTTTTGACTAGGAAAGATAGTTCCACATCGGCTACACCAAATGGTAAGTATCTCAATATAATGCATTGCTTGTGTTAAAGTGTGCACATGATGTGTGGTAGGGCACAAATGTGTGCCATGTGGGAGTATTTTCCTGGAAGGAAAAATGATTAATTCCAACAAGGATGTAAGTTGATTTTTGTTGTGCGGACTCGGACTCGGACACGACTCCAGGATGTCCCGTGCATGCACGGGAGGGTTCGGGGGGCAGGCGTAGACCGACACCCTTCTATGCTGATTGTGGGATGATCTAGAATATCAAACTCTAATTTTGAGTATTGGTATTTTAGTCCCACATCGGATAGGAGAAGAGGTGAAGTCTCACTCCACTCCATAAATAGAGCCCCTTGGTCTTCTTTGAAAGATGCACCAAGAAGAGAGTTAAAGGAGTTCGTAAAGTTCAGGAAGCCCGTTCAAGTCTCAAAAATTGACTCACGAGTGTTCTAGAAGTTCTCTAAGAACTTGTTGGTTCCTGGAAGCAGATCGTATATAAGTGAATCTTGCTTTGAGCAACGGTGATCTGATCACCCCAGCAAAGTTGTCTCTCTCTTTCTTCTTTCCTTCTCTTCTTCTCTGATCTAATCAGAAACTCCTTGTGGGCTTTCGTCGCTACTGCTGCTAGCAATTCGATTTGTACATTCTTTTTAGAAGCATTACATTCGTTTGCTACGGTAACAAAATCTTTTTAGATATTCGTTACACAGAATCCTTTAAGGATCTCTGTAATGCACCTTCTTTGAAGAGTTGCTTCGAAACATTATTTTTACAATCATTTCATTTGATTCGGTAACGAAATATTTTTAGATATTCGTTACACAAAATCCTTCAAGGATCTCTGTAGTGCACCTTTTTTGAAGAGTTGCTTCGAAACGTTCTTTTTACAATCGTTTTATTTCTCAGCTTTCGATCGAAAATTATGCCTCGGAATTAACAATATATATGGTAAATTACAATATTTTATTTCTTTGTAGAGGGTTTCCACGTCAAAAATTCTCTGTGTTTGCGTGGTTGTTTTTGTGTGCTTGTTTTTGGGTTCGTGCGTTGTTTGCTCGGTCCTCTCGCAGGTACTCTCCGGTTTGGGAAAAGGTTTTCGCGCTTCTTTCCCAACACAAAGGACAACCAAAATTAGCTTTAGAATAGAACAATCCAACCCTCCGGACCGGCCCTGCATACAACCATCCCTGGACATCTATGAATTGGAAACGAATTTTGACGGTTACCATAATGAACTTAAGAGGTATGTGTTTCCCTCCTGCCCATTGAAGCATAATGCCCGAACAAAAGATGCACAATATTTCAAAATTCATTCAACAAGTCCTGATAGTATTCATGGATCCTAGCAAATGGTTGCTCTAATGTATTATTTCTAGGTGATCTGTTCATTTTTTTCAATTTTAATCTTTTCATCAATGTTTTTCCATCTTCCAATCAGTCTTTATATCCCGTTACATGTGACCGTGACCACCGAGTGGGTGTCCCACTCGGCAAGGAGGCGAGGAGTGGACATGGAATTGAATTCCAGGTCAGACAAAAATTTAATACAAGTGGAAGGGGGTCTCGGTGCTAGTAGTCCAAGACGAGGACGGTAATTAATGACTCGCTGCACAGTTGTGTGACCTTTATACTTTATTAGTTACTTTCACGTGCGTTGCAAAAGAAAAATCTACATTATGATCGAAATATAAAATTTTAAATTATATTAGAATATTTTAAATATAATTTGAATATATTTTAGTTATGATTTATAATAAATATTTTTTTAAACTTTTGAATATGTGTCTAGTTAGATAATATCATTTAGTTAGTCTAAATATAATTTAAATTCTAAAATATTTTAGTATTTATCCATATTCATGCAATTAGGAGGATTTTAGGTTTTAATTTTAGTTTAAACTACGTGAGAAAATAACTACGGTTACGTGACCCTTTTAAAAAAAAAAAAAAAAATGGTTGATGGACACGGCTTAGACGGCTCAATCTTGAGCCCTTTTAAAGTCCCGTTATATTAGTAGATATAGGCACGATTCACACAATTCAATTTTCTTTTATGGAGTAATTTATTCTAATGTTTTTTTTTCTGCAGAACTTCTGGATTTGTCTTCCCTTTTCTGTGGTTGGCAGATTAAAAGTCTTTGAAGGATGGTTTCCGGCACCTCATATTTTAGGACAACTAAAAACAAAAAAAAAAAAAACAAAAACAAAAAAAAAACAAAAAAATATATATATTTTAGGACAACTATGACACCGGGACTGGAGATCATTGCACCATGCGGCAGAGATATGAGATATGTGACCAAGTTCACATAAGATGCTGGCGCCTACTTTCTTTCTTATGGTTAGGATGCAAGCCTATGCTTTACAAACATAATGTGAATGGGTCAGAAGATAAATAATGAAAGTGCATAACTAGAAGATGTCTACAAGCATAATATAGAAGTGCATGATCTCTTGATAACATTTTGCACTGGAGTCCATTTTTGTTCACCCACCAAAATTATGGTGTTTGTTCACCCCCTATCACATGATGACATGTGACAAATCTTAAGTCAAATCTACTTTGGAAATGTACAAAATCACTCTCAAAGGACACCGGATCAATTGTTTCTGATCCGGTGTCCCAACCATGTCCCCCCTCTATGACATGTGGGCCTGTTATTAATTTTTATCGGTGGGACCCATATGTCATAGAGAGGGGGGAGACATGGTTGAAAAATCGGATCATAGGCAGCTTTTATACGTCTCCATGTGATAGTAGGGTGAACAGATATCATAGTTTTGGTCGGTGGACAAAACTGGACTCTTTTACACTGAGTAGCAAGAGGGAAAATTTAAGATGGGGGGAGAGAGAGGTTAGATTATATTGAACGTTAAAAATAGGTAGGAGGATAGAGTTAATCTGAATCTTTCAGGTGGGGTTTATATTGCTGACTTCAATGTAGTCTAGGTTGCAATGAGCAAAAATTTTGGAGAAGAATCAAAAGACTTACTAAGCCCCGTTCCAAAACTTTCAGGCCAATAAAATATGAGTTCTATCCTTGAATGAAAATTTTAGGTTATTTATAAGGGCACAATAATTTTTGATCAGGACACATTAGGGGTGCAACTCGGACGGGTTGGGTCGGGTTTGAGGTCAACCCGAGCCCAACCCGATAGATCATAAGCCTAGCCCAAGTCCAATCCCGACCCGACTTCGGGTTCAACATATGAAGCCCAAGACCAAGCCCGGAGGATCGGATTGGGCTCGGGTTGGGTCGGGTCCATTGGGTTTATCGGACTCTAATATGATATTTGAAATAATTTTAAACAAGAGTAATATTAAATGCATAATCAAATAGCAATAAAGCCTCAATCATTACAAAATAAAACTGAAATGAGATTTAGGACAAGGAATTGAAGAGTTTGGGTGAAAAAATTATAGTTTAAACTTTTTATTTAAGTAGTATGAAACAATATATATATAAATTATATATATGTCGGATTTCGGGTTCTTCGGGTTACCCAACACATGAACCCAAGTCCAACCCGATTTTTGATCGGGTTCAAATATTTTAACCCGAGCCCAAGCTCGAACCCGAATATCTTCAACCCTAACCCAACCCATTAACGGGTTTACCCGATCGGGTTCGGGTTTAGCCCGCCCGAGTTGCACCCCTAGGACACATCATCCAGGACTATCCAAGTTTCTGGCAGTCCTAGAAATTGATAGGACAATCAAAAATAGTGGCAGTCCTGTGTACAGCAAGTGCAAATCCAAGACTGCCACAATTTTTGGCAGTCATGCATGTAAATTATGACAGTCTTGAATTGATGTATCACGATCAAAAAATGATGTGTCTTTATAAATAACCAAAATTTACTGGAGTGAAATAATTTCCAATAGGTAATCATATGATATTTCAACAATAGGATAATGCAGCAGTATCAATTCAAACAAATGTCAAATCATTGTCATCCTCCAACCCCTAAATTTTCAGAATGATATTTGTTTAAAGGGTTAATTACACTGACTTTTTCTATGTTTCATAATCTATATTTCGAAAATAATTACACTGATTATCTCTCTTTTGAAAATTGTATTAACCATAGGGATGGTCAGTGACTCAGTGCTATTAGTTTCTATAGAAGATAGAAACTATAGGGGATGTCCGTGTAATTAGTTTCACAGCATGAGTGGTCCGTGTAATAAGTGTAAAATATAGGGGTAGTTAATGCAATTAATCCTTGTTTAAAGTACATACATTGCACATGTCTAGGGCATTATTAATTTTCCAACACCTAATATATATCTTCTACTATATAATGAGGCTTCAAAACCACTCAAAAGTGAGTCGTCTAAGCCGTATGTATATCATGGTCCATTTTATTTATAAAAAAATAAATTATGTAAAAATTGTTGAAAAAAGTTTAATTTGTTATATATATATTCAACATGGAAAATCGAACTCAATCAAACAAAAATAATACCTCCCACCTTAACCACATGAGTTAGAAGAGACAATGCATCTCTCTTGATCATTATGCTAGAGGTCATTTGCATATATGGAAAATTCTTCAATGCATCCCATGTAAAAATTTGTATTGATACATCCCAAATCTGAATCATTGGATGTTGGTCCAATGGTTCAGATTAAAGCCGAAGTCAAAGTAACAGGTAAAGTCAAAGTAAACACCTTTCACAATTTCTAATGCATTTTCAATGCAATTGTTTGGGATGTATTGATACAATATATTGTAAGGACCATATATATATATATATATATATATATATATATATATATATAGAGAGAGAGAGAGAGAGAGAGAGAGAGAGATTAGGATTTATGCTCTTAAGCATCTTCTAATGCTCCCAGTATTACAGTTTTTGGATCGTATCTTTTTTCTTAGGAGAAATTGAAAACTTTAGTAATCTAATATAAACGGTAGAAAAAGACACAATATAACGGCTGTAGTTTTCCTGTCCAACCCAATTATCGTTGGTATGCTTGAGATCAGTCTCTTTGTTCCGTGAGTTCCGGTATGCCAAAGCTAGTGCTAGATTGCCTCTAATCGTGTTTAGGGGATGTCTCTATTTCCGGAGCTGCTACGTTGTCCGCGGTTTATAACCGCGGGTGTGATCGCCGGCCGATGTGGCGGCCGGCCATTGGCCTCCTGGTCCGGATGGGATCCGGAGATAACGGGAGGCCAATGGCTGGCTGCTACGTCGGCCGACAGTCACATCCACGATTACAAAACGCGGGCAAAATATCATTTTCGCTCAATTTTAACATTGTTGTCCCTTAGTTGTTGTAGGCGATGGTCATTATAGCTGTTAAGGATAGTAATGAAAAGCTAGAATCAGAACGAAAAGGAAAGGAAGAAGTTCTGGGAGAAGGCTTGTGAGGGTTATTGCTGCTTTTGAGACTATGATGGTTTAACAGTCTGAATAGACGATTATTCAATCAGGAACATTACAGGCAGAAATAAGTCCATACAGATTCTAAATGTCCTTCCAACTCTCTCTTTGAAGAAAATAAAGAGGTGAGTTTAGAGGATGAATAATGCTATTTGTACGTCCAAAATTTACCTCCAAATTGTCTTTCCTTACGTGGCAGCTGACGTGATATGTCGATGTGGCAGCTGACGTAACAAATTTTAAAATTAAAATTAAAATTAACATTAAAATTAATATTAACATTAACATTAATATTAAAATTAATATTATCGTTAACATTAACAATAATATTAATATTAACATTAACATTAACATTAATTAATATTAATATTAACATTAATTAATATTAACATTAATTAATATTAACATTAAATTAATATGGACAAAATTGGGTATTTAACTTTTTGGGTTAAAATTTGTCATGTCATCGGTCATGTCAGATGACACATAATATTATTTAACATGTCACGTCAGCTGCTACATAAGGAGGAATGTATTGGAGGGACAATTTGGAGGTACGAAACATTACTCTTAGAGGATATACCGGTGCACGTGAGACCGGGGGACTACTTAGCCGCCATGGCGAAAACTATACTATATATACCGAATGCACTTGCATCTTAAAATCTTCTTCTTTTTTTCTAATCTTGAAAGGAATTTAAATATTTAAATTAAATTAAAATTTTGTTATATGTAAATTTATATTTAATTAAGATTTGTAAAAAAAGTAATTAATTTTTAATTTTATTTGTTATGGATATACGTGGATAAAAGAGAGGGTATTCAGTTATGCCAAAAAAAATAAGAGAAAGTTTAAAATTATATTATTCCATAATTTTTTTAAAAATGGTTGATAATATACACACAAAATAATTTAAGTATTTAAATTTTAATTAAATGTTGTTATATGTATATTTATATTATATTTATTTAAGATTTGTAAAAACTAATTCATTTTTAATTTTAATTTATTATGGATATATGTGGATAAAAGAGAGGGTATTAGATTATGCGGAAGAAAATCAAAGAAAGCTTAAAATTATAATCTTTCGTCTTTTTTTGTGGATAAAAGAGAAGGTACTAAGTTATGCGAAAGAAAATGAGAGAGTTTTGAAATTATAGTATTTCGTAATTTTTTTTAAAATGAAATGGTTGACGATACATACACTGACTTAGATGGCTTAATTTGAAGCATCATTATAATAGTAGATATATACCGAATTTTCTGTGCAACCCAAGGGTGAGCATTATTCGGTTAATGTGGAACCGAACCGGATAATAGAATCGGTTCGGTTTGAATAAAATTCGTTCGGTTTCGGTTTTAAAAATACTAAAAAGAAATTATTCGGTTTCAATTTTGGGTTTCGATCCAACACCGAAAACATAATAAGACTTGTGCAATATATAAATATCCTCAATTATATGCATATTTTGTAACTAAATCGTGTATATTTTGAAAACATAGTTGGGTTTTGAAACCAATTTCGATAATTTAACAACTAGTCTAACTTTGGACGCATATACAACAAATGTATGTATAAAAATTATAATTTTTAATATCATTTAACCACGACTTCAACTTTGGTCCATTCATTATTGTCTTCAACTTTGGTCCATTCATTATACAATAGAAATAGTCTAACTGAATAAACCGAATAGTTATTTGGTTCGGTTCGGTTTTGATTTTTTGGTTTTTAGAATTTCAGTCTATTCAATTTCGACTATTTCAATTTGCTTGAAACCGAATAGACCGACACTCACCCCTAGATTGCCCTATGTAAATTTGGGTATATTAGTTTTTTTTTCCCCCTGCAAGGATAAGGATGGAGACAGTTCCACACCATGAGATATTGACAAGGATAATATTTTTAAATTTTGAATATTACTTAAGATGCTCGGTGATCTATGCTACTATATACTAAAAAAATAATTCAGCTTCACTGTAGAACTTTTCTTTCTTAATATACTCTTGCATATGTTTACTAATTAGATTGATTATTAAAGTTCATAGGGACAGTTGGATAATTACAGTAGCTATCTTTTATTCTTCTTAAATAATTTTGCATGCAGGTATATAATAAGGCTTAATTGCGCTTTGCTACCCTCAACTATTCCGCTTTTTCAACTTGATATCCTAAACTTTTTTTTGTAACAAGTTGATACCCAAAAAAAATTTGGGACGAAAATACCCCTGCTCAAACCTTAAAATTATCCCCCTCCCCCCAACCCCCCCTCCCCCAAACCTCCCCTCCCCCACTCCGGCTACCCCCTCCCTCCCACTCCGCCTCCCCTCAGGCCACCCCCCTCTCTCGCGTCCGGCCAACCCCCCACACCCCCACCGCCGCCGCCGCAGTAGCAGCAGCCGTCGCAGCAGCAGCCGCCGCAGCCGCCGCCGCGGCGGTGGCGCTGGAAGCGGGAGAGGGGGATGGCCGGAGGGGAGGCGGAGCGGGAGGATGGGGGTGGCCGGAGTGGGGAAGGGGGGGGGGGGGGGGAGGGGAGAAGGGAAGAGGGAAGGGATAAGGGCATTTTGGAGTTTTTAAAAAAAATTAGGTATCAAGTTGAAAAAAAATAATAGTTGAGGTATCAACTTGTTACAAAAAAAGTTTAGGATATCAAGTTGAAAAAGCGGAATAGTTGAGGGTAGCAAAGTACAATTAAGCCATATAATAATATATAATTCACAGTATAACTTTTTTTCTCCAAATATATCTCTTGTATATGTTTACTAATTAAATTATATATTAAAGTTCAAAGGGTATTTTTGTTTTTCTTGAATAATTTTACATACAGATATAAAATAATATATGTAATAATATAATAATAAATTTAAAATAATTAAGATGGTTGTCTTTAAGCCTTTTTAAACAATCCTGATAAAGATTATAATAATTACAACTGTCTTTTAGCCTTTCTAATAATAATATAATAACATTAATAAGTAAAGCATCATTTGTTTGTTTTAGCATCTTTCCTTTCCTTGTATAGCAACTGGTAACTTGCTTGGAACTCATAGAAGTCGGCTCTAGAATGGTCCAAGTTACCTGATTTCTGAAGGTCACCACTTCCTTCCTTGCTCGTCTCTCTGTCCACTGAACTCGATCTCAATAGTATCAGTCTCCACATCAACTAATCAAGTCATCTTTTTTATGGACGACAACTGAAGATGTATGCTTTGGTGCACAATAAAGCCCTGACATCTCTCCAGGCCGGCCCGGAGGGTTGGATTGTCCTATTATGGAACTAATTTTGGTTGTTCATTGATCCTTATTGTCAGTTGATCCTGGTGGTCATTCATGACCTTGACCTTTGGTAGGATCATACTAAATCTGAAAAATCGTCCTGGCAAGAGGATTGCTCAAGTCCCAAGTCTTGGGCGGCTTACCCTAGGCCGGCCCTGCATCTCCCCCATCCAATCTAGAGTCTCCCCCATCCAATCTAGAGTAAGCCGGACGGAGGAAGGGTGGAGTGGGTGGGCAAAGAGTGCCTAATTGCATAATGCTAACGCATGAAAATGGAATAGGGCCAGGCATCTACATGTTATTCGTAACTCCAAAATGTTCCTCCAATACATCCCTCCTTATGTGGCAGCTGACGTGACATTAAATAATATTATGTGTCATCTGACATAACCTATGACATGGCAAATTTTAACCCAAAAAATTAATTACCCAATTTTTTCCATATTAATTTAATGTTAATACTAATTAATGTTAATATTAATATTAATAATTTTAATATTAATGTTAACATTAATTTTAATGTTAATTTTAATGTTAATTTTAAAATTTGTCACATCAGTTGCCACATCAATATATCACGTTAGTTGCCACATAACGAAGGACGGTTTCGAAGTATAATTTAGAGGTACAAATAGCATTTTTCAAACAATAAAAGTTGCCTTGATTCTTGAAATATTTTCCTGTGGCATATTGAGATCATGCTCTTCACATTATGACCAACAACCACCCATTCTTATTGGTTTATGTTGGGGAGAGAGAATTATGATTGTGAGTGAGAGAGTGGTCAATGCCATCATATACGTGGGTGGGTTGTACTTGCTATCGTATAAAATCATCAAACAATGTATGGTGGGTGGGTGTCTGTAGTGGTTGCGGTTGGTCCGACTGCTGTATGGCATTGGTTTTGAAGTGGTTGTCCTCCCCTCCTCTCCTCCATGCACTAATGTCCCCTCACCCACTAACATTTCCCCATCTGAGGCGGCCTCCAGCATTGTTCATCCAGGCACCTTGCCTTTGCCAATATTTCATTTACTCAAAATGATTGATTCCATTCTTCTTTATTCTCTTCTTCTCCACCACCAATAGTAAAACATCGAACTAAAACAATTAATGTGCTGTTTAAGTGTAAATGTGCAAAAAAAAACAGCCGTTGACTTCCTTCTTTTTTGGAGGAAACCAATGGATTAATTCTGCTTCCAAGTGCAAGGTGAGGAAAATTCTCAATACCCCCCCAACCCACCAAAACAACCACCACATAGTAAAACGAGTGCCGGTCCTGAGTTAATGGGGGCCCTAGGCAAATTTTTAAAATGAGGCCCATATATTATATAAAAAAATTGAACTAAAAAATGATACAGCCAAAGCTAAAACCTAGGACCTCTTGTGTACAAGGATAACAAACTACCACTACACCACAAATATTTTATAATAAAAGAGGATCATATTATATATTAGTTCTATTTTCAATATAAGATTACTAATATATATATACATTTAAATTAATTTTTTTGGGCCCCCAAATTTTATGGGGCCCTGGGCGGTTGCCCTGGGCCAGGGCCGGCCCTGAGGAAAACATCCAACTAAAACAAGTCCAACAACACATGATACAAGACTAGAGAAATGCCAACTAATACCTCACCGTAAATACGAGTAAAACTTTGATACCGAAGGGGGTATCAAAGTTTTGATACCCCCCATGTATGACAAGTGGAGCCCCCTCAATATTTATGTATATATATATGTTTACACATTTTACGAAGAGGAAGGGGGCCCACATGCCATACATAGGGGGTATCAAATACCCCCTTCGGTATCAAAGTTTTTTCCCGTAAATACCACGGTAACCTAAGTTAAACAAGCTCCATAATAAGAAGAAGGTTAAAGTTAGAAAAAGGTGCCATAATAGTGGAAACTATAATCGTGTTATTAAATATTGACACGAAACTTTTCTAAAAATATATAAAAATATTTGGGAAAAAAAAACACGGTATAAAGTTCGCTTAAAATGTACTGGAAAAGCTCGGGTAACCACACATGCACTACAGAAACTTGTCGGGAACATAATACTGGAAATTCATGGGAGAAAAAAGAACTTTTAGACAACATGGATGGTCCTCTTTCACTATGGTGAAAGAATGATTGAAGGGGGAAAGAAGACACTGAAACCAACCAAAACCTTGGGACCAGGCTCCATGGTTACATACTTAAAATCAATATAATTAAAGAAGAGAATCCCTAATGGAATATATTTGAAGATTTTAGAAGCCTACCAGCAGGCAGGCATAACATATAAAAATGAAAGGAACCAAAGAATCAATTGGTTGTCCCACAGAGAGAGGGGGGGAAAAAAAGGAGGGGAGTATAGTTTTCTCACATTCTTGAGAACATAAACCTAACCCTTTGTCACAAACAATGTTATTGGTGGTTGGAAAGGACTTCTTGTGCCTTTGTGTCCACAATAGCAGGGGGGCCCTTAAAGAGGAGACCACCATCACAGACCATGCTTCCAAAGCTGGATTTGTGGCAGGTGTCATCATGAATGTCTCCAATTCTTATTTGATGCAAACTCAAAAAATAAATTTTACGCAAAGAACGATCAAGTAATAACTAAACACTTAATCCCTCGATCGCTTGCCCACTCGTCCTTCCATATGTCTATGACAAGCGGGCCATGACAAACCCCTAGCGTGTAATAGAGGCAGGGACGGGAGATCAAGGAAACAATTAAAGCTCAGGAGATCATGTAACAGTCTGAACTTAAAGAGAAGTAGTAATATATCTGGTCCCATTCAAGATCCTAAAATCAGCAAAGGACAACCAAATAACCACATGAGAATCCTACATTCAGAAGTTCAATTAATGATTTATTCAACTTAGTTTCAAGCATGGTTCACGTGAGTAAATTAAGTACGGATCAAGGGATCAAAAGTAGACACTGAAGGCTTCAGGAAACAATGCTCACTGCCCAATGTATAGCAGTTGCAAATAGCCAATTTACACACAATGGTAAGTACATGCGGAAATAGCATTCTGAATGACAATTTGGTAAGGTTCATAGATCTCTGGGAGATAGTGGAGTAGCTAATTGAAGGTCTTAAATTCATGCAAGCAGCAAAACAAATATAGTAGACAACACTAAAAACATTAAAAACCTTGTGTTCCAAGAGGGCCCTTATAGTCATTTGAGTCGCTTGTGCTTGCAGCTTTGGGATGGAAATGCTGCTAGTTCTGGTTCTTGATCTTCCCTGCGGCCCTTGGAGCTGCAAGAAAACAGATTGGGTGATTGGGATGGCCAGTTATATGTAAATACAATACCAATATCAGCAACGATTATCTATATGACGCTAAAAGGTGACACCATAAGATCTCAAGATTGACACCCATCTTATCTTAGCACTTGATAATTTATATTTGTATGTTTCTAGTGAATCTAGATTGTATTTAATTAGTGGAAACCTGTATTCGACCTGTAATAACTTAAAAGAGGCTGTAAACATGCAATCTAAGGAGTAAGGAGGCATATTTTAAGTGATGATTTGAGAATAGCAAAAGATATATGGGTATGATCTGCTGTTTGCAGTAGATACCCATATCAAACTATAAATTATGACATGGAGTAAGAATAAGAAACCAAAATACACTAGCAAGAAGAGAAGTCCTAAACAAGTTCTTGACAAGACACTAAGACAGTAACCTTATCTATTCATGTAAGGTGGAGGAAGCTAACAGTTAAATCTTGTATGGACACTTTCAAATTATTGAATATTAACTATTCCTAAAAAAGAAAGTATGAGGTCCTGCAGCCCTATATAAGAAAGATTAGCTCATGATGTGTCTTGTAAGACATAGTATAAAACTGATCATTAGAGTGCACGGTGAACAGAAACACCCATCTGTTTAGACCTTACGATGAGACTCGTATAGATAAACTGTGTAACTTAGGTACTTACCAAGTCCAATTGCATCTGAACCTTTCATGATCCTTAGCCTTCTACAAGTTTCAGTGAACATACTGCAACGCCAGAAAACAAATGCGATCCGAATCAAACAAAGAGGTCATCATACAAGAAATTGTTGACATAGAGTTATGCAGTGCTACCTTTCTTAAGATGATACTAACATGAAGAAGACAATAAAGAATTTTAAATACTTTAATCAAATCAGTGTATCATCAATTAAAATAGCTTAGAGCACTTAAGAGTCAAAGAAGGATCCACCAGATAGGCACAGGGCCCTACAACTACCTTACTACCATACATATATCTAAGCAATTGCCTGGAACCTGCAGCAGACTAGAACCACCACCATCTGTCCTTGTCTAGATTAGAATAAACATAAACTAGTATCCTTATAATAACAACATTTGAGAGTATATAATACTATAAGTCAGTTAAGGTAAAAGGTTATTTAGCAGTGCAAGTCTTATAATCATGGAATTTATTGTCATACAGTAAGATGAAATGTAGCTAGAATTTACCTACTGAGAAGTCTCAATTTGCAATCGTGCTGAATTTTCAAACTTTTTGACCTCTTCCGGTTAAGGATTATGAAAGTAAGATGTATGATTGAAAGAAACAAGTTCACTACAATGCAGGTACATGGTTTTTATATTTACCTTCTCTCCTCATTAGTTGTGGAAGTGGTAAGAAGGGAGGTCAGAGACATAAGAATAAATGATTGAAAGACTTTGTCCATCTTAGAGCCCCTCATGCCATGATACACACCCATGTGAGTTGTAGTTATTGCAGTAGAGAGTAGAAAACCATCTTGGCTATTTACACTTAAAACCTGGATAACTCGGTAATATCTTTTTTTAGTGCTTTCTTATGATTAAAATTTCACATAGTGGAAAAAGGGAAAAGAAAACACCCAACAAGATATATAATCTTCTATAATCCCAATAGTATGTTCTACTTCCCTTGACAAAGGTTTAAACTAGAAATCTACAAGTCAATATTGCTGAGCATCCACCAACAAGTCAATATTACTTACTTCCATGGAACATCACCAACAAGCATCCAGTCATCATCCTTGTCCTCATAAGTGAGAACATTTTCAGATCCATGATCTGTCACTCTGCTCTCCCCTTCTACATCCTTTGCTGGTATTCCATGTGAACCACATTGGCCTGCAATGGGACAAACCACATTTACAAGTAACTCCTCACATACTGTCACAAAACAGAGCTAGTTGATTCCCAATGACCAATAACAAATTTCTTACAAATAATTCACAAAAATAACAAAGCGAGAAAGGAACCCTTCTTTTTTTTTCGAGATAAAAGGTGCAAACATACCCACCCACCCACTCACACCCAACCCCTCACCCCCTCCTCCACCCACCAACAAAGCATGCATCTCCTTAAAGATATCGAAAATGGAACTGTTGTAGTATTTCACTTGTCAAGTGCTTCCCTAAGTATGAAATATCACAACATTCATTATGAAATGTAACACAGGTATAAGATGCAAAATTACATAGTATGATAGTAATTTGCCGAGGTAAGAAAGGAAATTATGTGAAGGAAATTATGTGATTCTAAAATACTTAATTTCCTAACAACAAGAAAGGTGGCTACATCCATGGTTTCTCCTCCAGTCACCCGAAACGAGCCAACAGTTAATCTTTAATACAATAATGATACAATATTTGGAAGAAGGTTTAAGAACAATATATTTTCTTGTACACAAAAGAGGTACTTTCAGAAAACCCACATGACAATATTGTAGAGACGAGTAATGGAAGAGAACTGCGGACACACCCGTAGAGCTCATAACAATGTGTATAATAAAAGTATTATGTAGGATAAAAGAAATATGTATACCAATCCTAGTTCTAGAATTCTCAACGATTACTACAATAATTTATCATGACACCCACTAATTATACCGAATCTGATCAAACGAAATGCCCAAGACATATCCAAAATTCCCCAAGTATCACATCTAATTAACCGGGCGCTTACCAATATTGAAGCAGCTGAACATCTTCTCAAGGGCCAAGGAGAGCTCCTTATAGTTGGCATACATTTTGAGGTCGACTTTCCTGAGGTACGGTGCTCCATCCATGCTAACCTTGACATAGAGACAACCCGATCCTTGCTTGGCCTCTGCATCTTCCTTCTTCTTTGATGGGTTGGTGGCATTGGTAGCCATAGAATTCTTCCGGTAGCTCCGGATTGGTGGCCATCCTACTACCTGTGCCCTGTTCCATATACAATCCCAAGATCAAAACATTGGCTTCAACATAAATAAAATGTTTGGCATAACAACAAATAACCATCTTCGTTTCTCAGGTGTAGGGCTTTTAGGCACCGTATGAAATTATTCTTCTTACACAACAATCTCATACACCGAACTCAGCAGGCTCTTGTGGTCAGCGAGAAGAGGTATAACCTCCTTGGCTAGGCGGACGGTCTCGGGATTGAACCGTGGGGAGGGGTGTGTGCGTGTGAAAATTGGGGGCAGTGGCCCAAATGGCATGCAACGCAATGTGCCAAGTCCCAGTGCGTTAAGCCGGGCAACGCAAAAAAAAAAAAATCTCATACTATCCATGAAAAAAATATTTGCTTCAATCATCAGAAAAATAAAACATTCTGAGTAACACGAAAACAAACAGCCATTTTCATTTCTCAAGCTTAGGGCTTTTAGGCACCATATGAGAAGAAAAAAAATGGTATATATATATTTTTTTTTCGATCAGAAAAAAAATGGTATATTGAAAAAGTTAAATTATCACAAAACTTTTCTACTTCACAAACCCGCCTCCAGAATAACAATACCATGTAAAGAAACAACGCACTAAATGAAAATGGCAAATACGTTCATAAAACTCCCTGTATAAATTCATTTGCCATTAGACATAATTTGAAGTGCATTAATTATAATCGAAACTATAGGGAATGTGAAACGAAAAGAAAAAAAATCTCAAATTATCACAAAATTCTCCTGCTTCACAAACATCATAATGTTGGGATACACTCAACAAGCAACTACTGAATATAAGTCCTTATGTAAACACATTTTCCAGTGGTCATTAAAAACATCAAATTTATCAACAAAAAATTTCAACTCTGGACTACTTCAAAAATCCATCATCCGCTGCAATTACTAAAACAAGAAAGAGACAGCAGTAAATTCAGGTTTAAAAGAGAGAAGGAAAAAAAAACACTCACTTTGCAGCGGGGGGCACGGGAGCAGCAGCTTCCAGCTTCTTGTTGTTGTCATCGTCGACCTCCTTGGTGGGCTTTGCAGAAGCGGAGGTTTCCGGGTCGGATCCGGAGGAATTGGGTTTCGGGGAGAAGACCCATTTGGGGGAGGAGACGGCGGCGTCGATGCCTGCGTCAGAGAAGCCCCTCTTGAAGCCGCGAGGGGTGGTGGGGGTGGAGATGGAGAGGGTGAGGAGTGCGGATGGGGACCCGTTAGCCCGCTGGTGGTTGCGGTCGGGGGATTCGGATCCGGGCAGGCCTAGGCGGAGCTCCGTCTTGAGGTCCGAGGAGGAGGAGGAGACGACGGTGGAGGAGGACGAGCTGGAGGAGGAGGACTCCGCCGCCGGCGCTAAGCCTTTTCCTATGTAGTCGTGCTCCAGAGGCGGTGTCATCGAACTCAATTTGCCTCTGAATTATTATTATTTTTTCCCTCTCTCTTGGGGGAGAAGAAGTAGAGTGGAGAAGGAGGGAGCAGTATTAAAAGGGGATAGAGGAATTTTTTGTTCACTGTTGGCTTATAAAGAGGAAAAAGAAATATGTAGACTTTTGAATCTAGAATAATTTAGAATATTTATATTTGAACCTCTCTAATCGACATATTTATATTTTGATTTTCATAATAAATATAATTAGTATTTTTTTTTTTTGAAATTATACGCACACACACAATTAGGGAGCTCCGGGTGTCCAGTCTTTGACAACTAGGCTAGAGAGCTAGGACATAATTAGTATTTGGGTCTTGAATAAGTTAGCAAATTTATATTTTGGTCGTCATAATAGACATAATTAGCATTTAAGTCTTGAACTAACGATTGACTATCAAAATACAACTATAAAATGCAAAAATAATAATAATAATAAAATAAATAAATAAATAAAACAAATAAAATAAATAAATAAAAGACATGAATAAGTTTATTGTGGGAAAAAAAATTGTCCGGTATTCGTAGTTTTCGGAAATAAATTTGTCCAATAATATAGAGACATAAAGTCTTAATATTTCAGACAAATTAATTATGGGAAACATATTCACATGTTTGGTTTAGGTCAAAAAAATTCAAAAATTATGAATTCCTGGATAAATAATTTATCCATAAATATAAAAATGTTATCCCTTAAGGATAGGTGGGTATATTTTTTGTTTAGACAAAATTTTATTATTATTATTTTCTTTTTTTTCTGTCTTCTTTATATTTTTCAATTTTCTTTTGTTTCAGTATTTTTATTTTTTTATCCTTTTTTTTCGTTTTATTTCGTCATTTTTTCTTTCTTTCCTTTTTTTTGTCTCTTTTTTTTAGTTTTTTATTCATTTTTCTTTTCATTCGTTTTTCCTTCTTCTTTTTTTGTCTTCCTTTTTAAAAATAAATAGTTGAGTTTTAACAGTCAACAATTAGTCCAAAACTCAAACACTAATTATATTTATTATGAAGACCCAAGCACAAATATTTTTAACTTATTCGAGACCAGAATACTAATTAATTATGTCTATTATGGAGACTCAAACAAAAATATCATAACTTATTCAAGAACTAATACCTAAATATCCCTTTAGTTTATTAAAAAATGATAATAATTTCCTAATTGGTAAATAAACTAGCAATAGTTCTTTTAGTATCTAATGTGCACGTGCATTATACGTACGCTTAAGACAAAATTTTAAAAAAATATATGAATTATTATAATACACTCGTCCATAGGAATTGAATTGAATCAACCAAGAAAAATACTCTCACCGTAATTACTTAAGTTAAAGGTATTTAAGTTATAATTAATTCATAGTAGATAGATACACAATTAGTTATTTTTTTAAAAATAATTAATAAAATATTTAAAAACGGCTTAGGTGGCTCAAATTGGAGCTGTTTTTAAGCCAACTTACAAATGCAATTCTTACAAGCTTTTCATTTTTTAAAAATATAGGTTATACTGAACAATTGTGATCTTACAAATGCAAAAGAATAGAAATTAAAATTATTTTTTTTGTGATTTTTTTGGAGCACATAACTTGAGCTAAGTATTCAAATGTGCTTACTCTCGTAATGTTGTTGTGATAGAATCGTAGATATAGAAAGAAGGAAGAAAACGAAAAGAGGAAACGGTCGGCTAGTTGGCCTTTAAAAATCTTATAAATTATATATACCTCATTTTTTATGTTATTTTAAAAAAAAGTAATATTTTGTATCCACTTTAAGTGCTCTATTTTATATCCAAATATTGTTTGCTCGGCATAAAAATAGTATTGTAAGTCCTTGAACTCGGCCTTGTTTAGGTGTCAAATCTTTGTGTACAAAGATTGTGTTCACTGAGACAATAACAAAGCATATATAATCAGGGTTGGGTTGGAGTAATATTTGAACCCTACTTAGTGCACATTAGAGATTACAAATGGTTATTTGAATATAAATTGTTGAACATACCCAAATAAAAGTTTTAAAAAAAAAAATACTATGCACACACACACAATTGAGATATTCGAATCTTGTTTGTTTCTTCGGATGTCTGTTCTAATACCACTATGTTAGAAACCTCTGACAATAAAAGGAATTTTTCGAATTCTAAAGACACCAACCAATTAATTGGAAATAAGTATATGTTCGAATTTTTGTAGCAACATGGCCGAAAAATCATTTGAGTTCTATTTTGAAAATCCAAACCAAACTGTGGCATCTACCTACTTAGTTTGCGTCAACGGTGGCATGTAACAAAGGCACCACAAGTTTTTTGGATGCAAATAATTTGGATTCACATCCAAAATACCAAATCGATCCAACTAATCTAACTTAGTAATTTATTGGGCTAAGATGAGCTAAGCACAGCAAGAAAAAAAAATGAATTTATATATTGTGTTGGTCACTACTTAATGGAGATAAGGGTTTATTTTTTATAGCATTATATGGAAAAAGTCTTTTTTGTATATTTAATGTAAAAAAAAAACTCATGGGCATGGCAAATGCTATTTCTTTTTTAAATTCTCGATGCTTGAGTAAGGCATCAAGAATAAGATCATATAGAGGCAAAAGGGGAAAAAATAAAACATAGGAATGAATTCTCACCAATTATCTCAAAATAAATATAAGTATGAAAAAAAAAACCCTACATTTTTATGTTTGTTGCAAATATTACACGTGAATGAAGCAATTTGTTTTTTACTAGCATTTGCAAGCTAAAACTTTGAAATATGAGAAATCAATTAGTTTTTCTTTCTATAATATAACTTCGGTACAAGTTTGAACTTGCAAATTCCGGGTACAAGTTTACTTGTGTCATCAATATGAATATTACTAAGACGTTTCTGGAATAAACTTAATTTTGTTTAACAATATGCGGTTATTTATGATTGTTTTATAATAACAAGTTTTTGTGTGTGTCTAGGTGTGCTGTGGGCGTGACGTGGGCCGGTCCGCACAGTTTTCGCTCTGTGTCCGAGACGGTTAAATACGATCTGGGCCGGCCCGAGTCCGGTCAACAATTCGGACCGGCCTAGCCCGAATTCTTCGCGGGTACGTGTTGGGTTGGTAATTTGAACTCGGTAGCCCGGCCAGGCCAGGTTTAACTACGGGATCGGATCGGTTAAATCCAGTAAAATCGATCTGGCCGGTCCGGACCGACCCATTCAGACCCGGTCCAGGTCCGATCTGGACCGATTTTTTTTTTTTGTGACTGTTTGGGTTCCGAAAAGACCAAATTGTCCTCATTTTGAGATATATTTTTTGACCGTTTTAAGAGTATTTTGGTCATTTTACTGAAAATGATTGATAAAACCCTTATAACAACTATCTTTTGAGGGTATTAGGGGGTAATTTTACAACCAAAAATTCCTATAAATAGGTCATAAATTTTAAAATTAATCACACCCAAATTTTTTTCATCTTACAATATTTACAAACAATCTAGTGTGAAGAGACTATTTAATATCATGGATAATGATCAAATATCACAACAACCACGAGATCAACAACCACAATCGGACCACAACCTCAACACGCACCGCAAAATGTTGAATCATAATAAAAAATTTGGCATTATTTTAGCGGGGTTTACAATGAGCGAAAAAGTGACGATACAGAAATGAGATACTCAATTAAAGTTATCCAGAAAGGAGATACTCGACTAAAGTTATTGTTGAATGTTTGCATTAAAGAAAACGAATCAAATTGGACCATAAATATAGTAGAAAAAAACTAGCAGACATCTAAAAATTTGTATGGACATAAAATAATATTGTGTTAGTCATTAATTGCAATTTATGTACTAATAATATTAGTACGAGTCATTGATAAAATCGAATATGTCTGTATGGATATCTAGTAATCTTGTACGAGTAATTAATTACAATTTTATGTTTGCAATTCTGTGAATTTGAACTTATGCAAATAAATTTAGACTTTAAATTTTGCATGTTACAATTTTACATTTTTTTAATTTTTTTAAATTTTATAACATTTATATTTTTTTTTAAAAAAAATTAGTTATTTTTTAGAGAAAACCTGTCCGGACTGGGTTCGAATTTTTGTGAAGCTGCATTTTATTAGTTGTTTTTTTTTTCATGGGTCAAAACTGGGTTCGAATTTTTTTTAATTCCGGTCGGCCTGGGCTGGCCCAGACCCGGTCAAATCCGGTGAATACTGGATCTGACCCAACCCAGCCCGATCCACCTCACACCTTGCATGAGAAAAATCATAAAATTTTTATTTCAGAGCCTACCAATCATAACTATTTTCTAATTATATATTTTAAGGGAAGATTTATGAAATGCCCAAAAACTAAAAAAATTTTATGTAAAATCCACCGCTAAAAAAACTTTCATCGCGTGCCCAGAATTAGAAAAACTTATCCAAAGCGGGTTCCAAATGACCCTTTTGCCCTTCCTTTTAATTTATTGGAAACACCCACAAAACTGCTCTTAAAAAAAATGTTTCAATACTCCATCTTCTTCCATACGCTGCTCACTTTCGAATCTAGGTTTTCTCCTCAAAAATCTTTAAAAACTCGTCGGAAAATTTCGGAAAGACCGGGACGAACGGCAAAAGTGCTAAAACGGAGGTCCAAACATCATTTTTTTGCGATTCTAAAATTTCGGAAGACCGTCTAACTGTGAAGCTGTTACTTTCAGTCTCCTCGACGATACGCTCATTTTGCGACTAACGGGACCTCGTTTCGACCTCCCAATCAAAAGTTATGGCCCTCCAAAGTTTCAGCTGACCATAAAATGCAGAAGAATGGCCATTCTCCGTTTAGAACACGAAAAATGTTAATTTTCGCATGAGGGTGGTTATTCTCCGTATTAGTAACACGGAGAATGACATTCTTCGTCTTAATTTACACGGAGAATGACCATTCTCCGTGTTAGTAACACGGAGAATGACATTCTCCGTGTTAGTAACACGGAGAATGACATTCTCCGTCTTAATTTACACGGAGAATGGTCATTCCAGTGTTAAAACGCAGGAGAATGACCATTCTCCGTGTTAAATAAAACGGAGAATGTCATTCTCCGTGTTAAATAAAACGGAGAATGACATTCTCCGTCCTAATTAAGACGGAGAATGGCCATTCTCCGTGCTAAATTAAACGGAGAATGACCATTCTCCGTCTTAATTTACATGGAGAATGTCATTCTCCGTGTAATTTATCACGGAGAATGGTCATACCAGTGTTAAAACGCAGGAGAATGACCATTCTCCGTGTTAGAAACACGGAGAATGCCATTCTCCGTGTTAAATAAAACGGAGAATGTCATTCTCCGTGTTAAATAAAACGGAGAATGGCATTCTCCGTCTTAATTAAGACGGAGAATGGTCATTCTCCGTCCTAATTAAGACGGAGAATGGTCATTCCAGTGTTAAAACGCAGGAGAATGGTCATTCTCCGTGTTAGAAACACGGAGAACGGCATTCTCCGTTTTAAATAAAATGGAGAATGGCATTCTCCGTGTTAGTTTACACAGAGAATGGTCATTTACAGTGTTAAAACGTTAATTTAGTTTTTTCATGAATAAAGAGTTTCGTTCTTCTTTCAAAACGATGATAATTCTTATGGAAAAGAAGAAGAAAGATCTTCTCTCCACAATTGACCTAATCGTCGAAAAACTTCAAATGTCTCCACGATGAAGATGATGATGATGGTGATGATGATGACGAGCGATGATCTGAGTTCGACTGAAGAAAAACACACCGAACTACGAACGATTTTTGCGATCTCTGTTGAATATGAGAGCAATGGAATTCAGATTTTCCGTGAAGAAGAAGAAGACGAAAATCGCAATCCAGATCTGAGTTTTTTGAATTCAAATACATATAGATGACCAATTCGCGCGGAGGGGTAGTTTCGGTATTATAAAAATAGCATTTTCCAGCGGGTGGCATCTAAAAGTAAATCTTGGAATATTTAACGTGAAAATACTTAATTCTGGGTATTTCATAAAACTTATGCAACGGGTGGGCATTTCATAAAAGTCCACCCCGAAATTGGGTTTCTCAGCAATTTCCAGATATTTTAAAGGGGTGTATCAATTTGGAGAAAAATATGATTTCGTTCTCGAAAGTCTCTTATTGTTCTAATCATCCACCTTCTCTAGGACATTGTAATGAATCGACGAGTTACGTTCATGATAGTTCTCAATTGCCTACCAATCATAGACCTTGCTTGAGTTCTAACTCGTCTAACCCTAATTCTTAGGTACATTATATGTAATTATTTCTTAATTCTAGTTTGTAGTCGCTATTTTATTCTGAATTTGTTGTTGATCTCCAATCCATACTTAGAATTTGGAGTATTAATTTATTTGGGCCACGCCTACATCAAACGTCATTATTGTGTCCGAGGCTTCAGACGGAGCAATTTCTGCATCGAAACAGCCCCCTCCCCCCATGCCATGCACGGACGTGCTCAACCTTCTCATTTCTTATCATCATCACCCGACCCGACGCTCTTCCGTCTCCGTCTCGGCGAACATGTACGGAACACCGAAGCTCTCCAATCATCTGAAGCCAACCAACCCAAAAGTACAGCAGTCTTAACAACACGTCGCGCCGGCACTTTCTGACCAGCGGAACCGCTGTTTGCTGCTCCTGTGGAAACACCGAATCCTCGTGTCGGGCCCATGACACCGACGGCTTGTTCTCGTGCGAGCCACGCGGGCTGGGAAATGCTAAGGGATTCGAGGGACACTGCAGTTGACGGACGCAGAGCCAGAGGGTTGACTCCGGTGTGGTTGTACGTTTTAATTTGTACACATGAGCCAATTACTGTTTGCTTCGAAATAGAAAATTCGGAAATTTATATTTTATATATGTATTTGATTAAGTGGAACAAAGGGTTGGTTTCGCGGGAAAAAATAAAAATAAAAATAAATTAGGTGTTTGAAATGGAAACAAATAAAAATGAAAAGTGAATACTTAAAGGTGTAAAAGTGAATTGATGGAACCATTTTTCTCTCTTAATATTTTTTATATTGAAAATCACTTTCCTTTCTTCCACAATTTCTTTGGCACCAAAATATAGAAAATTAATGATTTTTTTTTCCTATCTCATGATTCTGTAAACCAAACCAGGTCAAATTGGAACGAAATAAAAAGAAAATTTGAAGAAGTTGAAATTAAAAGTGGAAAATACTAAAATTTAGTATTTTGTTGGTTGATGAAGTGAGTGAGAAAGTGTAATTTTTTTTGAAGTGACAAAAATAGTAAATATTCTTTTTGTTGAAGTAAAGAGAAAATGGTCCTTAAACCAAACGTCCGAGTTGAAAGTGCAAATTTTTCACTTTCGCGCTTCACTTCAAAAAAAAAAAAAACTTCGATGTCAAAACTTCGATTTCATGACAGACAAAATTAGTTTATTATTATGTCAAAACACGGCAAATTTCATCTGCAAATCCTCTAATCAAATATGTAAAGTTGTTCAAAATATAAATTTTGGCCACTTTCGTGCTCTAAATCCGTAAACCAAACAACCTCTCTAAATGGTTAGGCTTGGAAGTATCCGTCCTATATATTCAAATTCGAATTGAAATAAAAACATATTAAATTTGTACTTGATAAATGGTAAGAGTGGAAGACAATGGATCCAATAGGTATTCAATAAGGGCTGGCTCTGGAGTAAGCCAGACAAGCCATCGGGTTTGGACATCCCCCTTCGATTAGGGCAACCCTTCTAGGCTCTTCCCATCTCTCCGTCAATAGATCTTTCACGGTCCACTCCAACTCCTCTCTGTCAATTCAACTAACAATCCACTATGTCCGTATTTTGAGTTTCCACTGGAAATGTCTTGAGTAGCTCAAGAAGAAGAACTCAAAATCTGAACTCCACGTCATCGTCAGAACCGGAGACTTCGACGCCACTGCCAACCCCGTTCGCCATTAAATTTTTGATATCTTCTTTTGATGTCAAAAACAAAGGACAATCAAATTTAGCTCCGATTAGGACAACCCATTTCTATTTCCTCAAAAATATTCATATTCCCGTTAGGTAGAATTAGAAAAACATCCATCTCTCACCATAGAAATAATATTTACTCCTATGCTGAAGGAAATAAACTACTTCCGTAAGTTTTTATTGGACGTATGCCATACACAAAAATAGGAATAAAAATAACTTATTCACATTCGTACCAAATAGGCCTTAAAGCATTATAATTCATATCTAGTTTTGCATGGTAAAAGTTATTGGAAGCGGCAATAAAAATATTGTGGCGAAGGTAATCAAACAGTGATGAGAAGAAAAACTATTGTTATGTAATTTTTATTGTTTTATGTGGTAGATAGTTATATTATTTTGAAATTATTTTTACGAGGGGAAACTTTTCCTAATATTTTATCTGAAAGAAAGAAGAAAAAAAATAAGAAAAAAACTGGGTATGAAACTGGCAAAGGTCCTATAGATGAAATAAGATTTATTTGGACCTACACCCACCCTATACCTGTTGAGGTTATAGTATTTAAAGACCGAACCCTAAATCCTACTGTGAAAAGCCAGTTTGGTTAGAACCGAGTCTGGTCAAATCAAAGTCTAGGTCCCAGAGTCCAAACAAAGCTGTCCTGGAAGAATTGGTCCCCCTCGCAATTGCAGCATTGTTCGGCCGAAGCGAGAGAACGGTGGGCTCCTAGCCAGCTATCCCTTGTCCTCTACCAATTTGGTCCAACCAAACCCACACATGGTTGGCATTTTTGAATCAACATTTCATCAATGACAAGCTAATAAGTGTTGTGAGTCTTAGGTGGCTCCTATGTGGCATGAGCCACAAGACAATGTCTCGTTTATGTGGCAAAATTATATCTCAAAAGACAATGAGATAGAAAAACTCTCTCCAATGCAAAAGTATTGAGGAGACAATAAAATGTATTTTTTCCAACTTCCAAGACAACTACTCATCTTCTTTCTTTTTTCTAATATTTTTTATTCATAATTGATGACATGGAAGAGAAGACATTGTCAAGTGCATTGTCTAGAACAAGACAATCAACTTCACAATGTCTTCTTTAATTTTTGCCACATAAGTTTCACAATTGACTTGACAATTGCATTGGAGAAGAACTTTTGAATAAAATTTTGTCATTCCTATGTGACATTAACTTTTTTCCAAAGTCACAATAGGGTTGGAGATGCTCTTAGGATCTGTTTGGTAAATCGTAAGTGTAGAAAATTTGGATTTAGACTTTCAAATATGAAAGAAGGATAGGAATCTATTCACTTCCTTGTCCTCCTAATAGAGGACAAATGTGTTTGGTTGGAATAGAAAAGTGAAATATGGAAAATGAAAATTAAGCAAATGTGTTTGGTTGGAATATGATGTGAAAAGTGAAAGTGGAAGAGTATTATTTAATAATAGTAAATAATGATTAATTCACATAATAAATTAATAAATTAAATAATTAGTTTAATAAATTAAGATAATTAATAGAGGGAAAGTAGACGAATAATGTTTGGTTGAGAAAGAAAAATAAAAACTGGAAGAGTATATTATAAATATTATAAATGTAGTAAAGTATAATTAATTTACATACAATTTAAAAAAAATAAATTATTAATTTAATAAATTAATATAATAATTAACTATTCTATTTATAATAATTAACTAATTATATGATATAATAAAAAATTATCTCAAACATATTCGGTCCAAAAAATTAATTAATTAATCTATTAATTAATTTTAATTATCTATATATTAGTTTATTAAAAAAGAGAGCAAAACCAATGTAATTCATCCACATCCAGTCGGCCAAACTGGATGTGGCAGCCCAGAAAAAGGCCAGCTTTTCCAGCCGACATGAATATAAATCTGTCAGAAAAGCAACTTTCATGTTCCCTTCCCCAAATATACCAAACGGAAGAAACCAAGTCCCAAGCTTCAAATCCACTGAAGTGTGAATCCTTCCCCTCACTTCCACTTTACCAAACACGTCCTTAGATGTGCATTAGGACAGGACTTGCTTTTTTTGTAAATAACATATATGGCTATATGTAAATTCAGCAGGTCGGCCTTGAACTAATGGAGCGCCGAGACAAAACATCCAAAATGACCCTCCCACACATAACATAATGTAAAAAAAAGTATAAATATAATAAAATATTATTACCACCAAAATTTGAACAAAAGACCTTTAAAGTAAAAATATATCATTATACCTACTTCACCACAACATTTTTTTTTGTTAATAATAGCACATGATACATACTAGTTATACTATAGTCTGTAGATAGATCTATGTTGGCACCCCCATTTCGTCTGGGGGCCCTTGACCGTCGTCCGGCCTGTCCAGGGCCAGGACGGCATCTGAAATTCAATAGAAATGCTATATCCCAACCCGAAGGACTCCGCACTAGCACCGCAACGGCACTGCAACCGTTCTAGACCGTACCGCAAGTCCCCCATTTAAAATTTTTTTTTTCAACAATGAATTAAAGTGTCTCTCCGGTTGCTCGAAATAACAACCTCTTGGAGGAATATGTCTCCCTCTAACAACTTGGACTATAGTTCCTTGACAGTAACTTAATTTATGTTTTAACCGAACTTGAGTGGCTCTTGTGGTTACCGAGGAGAGGTATAAGACCCAGGACCGGCCCTGGCCCAGGGCGACCGCCAGGGCCCCCGGATTATGGGGGGCCCCAAAAATATTTAAGATAAATATGTTAATAATTTTTTATCGTAAAATAGAACTAGTATATACCATGGACCGTTTTAGACACAAAGTTATAAGTTCAATCCTTGATTGTAGCTATTTTTTGAATTTTTTGTAATATTTCTCTCCCCTTTGCTTTGCTGCCATGGAAAGCTTTTTTTTTTTTTAATAATTTCTATCTCCTTTGCTTCCATGGGAATGCGCACAAAGAAAGAAAGAAATGGTTTTTTTTTTTTTTTTTTACAATCAATGCTTAGGGACATTAGATTTTTTTCATTACAGTATAAAGAGAAAACGATATGAGAAAGTATAATGGATAAAGTTTTTCCATCTATAGTTGTTAGAATAAAAGGGTATTGCAGGACCACCACACTCTCACCTCCAACTCAGTAATCATCAGGGGAGATCCGACCTAGTCAAAAATTCCAACTTCAGTTGGCAGCAGTTTCTGAATGAAAGCACGGTGCAAAAAACAAAAACAGAATATTCTCGCTACTGGATTCTCTACTTGAGATAATGGTAGCTAAAGGTCCCAAGTTCAATCCTTGGTTATAGCTATTTATTTATTTTTAAAATTTTAATATTTTTTACATTATGTATGCGGGACTTACTTTGAAAGTTCGTCCTGGGCCCCCATGAGCTCATGACCGATCCTGATAAGACCTCGGCTGGGTGGTGGAAGATCAGTGGATCGAACCACATGGGCGTATTATTCTTTCCATTTATTTGGTGGGAGTTGGAGACAGTTGGTCCCGTGCGTCGTCGGACGTCTAAAAAAAATGAATTTATATTTTATCATTGATATATATTAAAAAAATAATAATAACAGATCCATATTCGATTAGGATTATATCTGAATTCGGGTTTGAAAATACACATCTAATTAATCTAGGTACGTTATGTCAAACCAGTCGCAAGAACCCTAATCCACCTCACAAGGGCTAGGCGCTGGGACCTTGGGTCCAGGCAGGAATTGCATGCACTTTGTTGGCGCAGACCATCACAAACACAAATGTCACCCTGACCCACCCATCTCTTCTATGACCCAAGCCAAAGTAGTCATTGCCTCCGTCTGGGATGGGTGCGCAACCTCCACTCCAATCTCAATTGTTGGCGAACTGGTCCATTTGTGGGAAGCAAATAATTAAAGGAGCACGCATCATTTTGGTTGTGGGGCTCAGCTTCGTTGAGCTCGACCTGAGTGAAGGCTCACTCTCTAGTCTAGGAGGAGAAGAGGTCGAGGCTTGTACTGGCATGGTGGCGATAGCGGCGCTCGCTCGCTCGTCCACGCTTGATTTTGTGGCTCGAACATCGATCAGGATCCTAAAAGTGTCGGAAGAAAACTTAGATACAGAAAGCTGTATCAAAACTTTGATACAGTTCTTGTATGACTAGTGGACTCCCTTTCTCTCTTCGTAAAACATGTAACATAAATATACAAAGTGGGGTCCACTTGTCATACAGAGACTGTGTCAAAGTTTTGATATACAGTCGTCTGTATCAAAGTTTTACTCAAAGCGTCGATACCTAATGGAATCTGCAAAAGTGTGTTGGTGTAACTGTCACGCGATGTTTTAGAGTAGGGGTGAGCATTCGGCTTGTTCGATTTCCACGGAAACGAAATAGCAAAAACTGAATAAATCAAAATTCTAAAATTTCAAAACGGAAACTACCGAACCGAACCGAATAATCATTTCGGTTTGTTCGGTTGGGCTATTTATATTGTTTAACGGAATTTGACCCAAAGTTGGAATCGTGATTAAATTATATTAAAGTTCATATTTTATACATATATTTGTTGAATTTTAAAGTTGTACATAAAGTTGGACTAGTTGTTAAATTATTAAAGTTGAACTTCAAAATACACGCATATTTTTAAAATATATACATTTTTTTAATTACAAAATATACATAAAATCGATGATATTTATATAATATTATGTTTTATTTGGTTTTCGGTTTTGATCCGAAATCCACGATCGAAAAGGAAAAAAGAAATCAGTATTTTCAAACCTAAATTGATTTTTTTTTTTGAAACCGTTTAGGTTCGATTAGGGATGGCAATGGGGCGGGTAGGGGTCGGGGACCATATCCTCCATCCCCATCTCCGAGTAGTGTTTGAATCCCCATCCCCGTCCCCATTCCCCGTCGGATTTTATTTTTTACCCCCATCCCCATCTCCGTTAAATAATGCATTTTCCGTCCCCGTCCCCGCCCCGTTAGCACTTTCGGGGCCGAATTTTTTCATCTCCGTCTCTCGTTCGATTAACAAATTTTCATGTACATTATATAAATTTAAAAAATTATTTTTATTCAAAAAAACTACATGGCATGTTAATAATATTTTTCATAAAATAAATATATATATTACTAGTTAGATCAAGAGAACATACCATTTTCAAAGGGTTGCACATATGGATATGGATATAAGTAATCGGGGTCGGGAATTTATCGGGACGGGGAGTACTATACCCATACCCGTCCCCGAATTCGATCGGGAATTTTTTTAATCCCCATCCCCGTCCCCATCCCCGTTTTTAAATTCCCAAACTCGTCCCCATCGGATAAAAAAAATCGGATCCCCGTCGGATTCGGAGGGATATTGCCATCCCTAGGTTCGATTTAATTTTTGGTCCAAAACTGAATAATGCTAGCCCTTCTTTTAGAGCATCTTTTCATTTGTTGGATCCTATTCGAAGGCAGATCTTTAGATAATTCGATTGCAATAACCAATCTTATAATTAGTCAATCTTAGTCCATTGTTTCTCGCTTGTCTAATTAGTTGAACTTCACTCATCATCCTTCATCCAAAAAAAAAATCTGCACGTGTTCTTGTTGGATTGTGTCTCACACGTCTAGTTGGATAGTCCAAATGTGGCACAAAATTAACTCAAGGACCAGTATGTTTTCCTTTATTTGCATATTTGCACACAAAAAATTCTCGGGAAGTAGCACACAGTCTCCGAATTTCCAAACAAGTTTAATTTTTTTTACGAAAATAATATTTTGTTCGCGATTTATGACTGCAGATGTGATCACGGGTCCACGTGGCGGCCAATCACTGCCCTCCCTGTTATCACCGGACCCTATCTCCCTAAAATCCAGATGAGGGACACATGGAAGACCGCCACGTGGTCTACGGTCACAAGCCGCGGATAATGTAGCACTTCCAAATTTTTTAAGAGAGACATTTTTGAAGTATTCGGACTTCATCTACTTTCGAAACAGTCGCAGACTAGATTTTGAAAATGCAGAATGCACAAAGTTCCTTACGGAACGTCGTCGGTATAACTTGTAAAATAGCTTGTGTGATTCTGCGATCCTAATCAACTAACCCTCGTTAAAGACTTGTTACTATCAACATACATACGCTGCTGCATCATCCCCTAATCTCAGTAATGCTGTCTCTAGTCAAGCTAAGAAAGAATTCATAAGCATGTCGGGTTCAGTGTTCACTGCTGGACACCAGCTGCAAGAATGAACAGATGTTTCCATATGCTAGCCTACACAATCATCAGCCCCACAATTAATTTGGCGCCACATTTCTCCTTCCTTCTTTGTTGTTGTTCATTCATGGGTGGATGTTCATCCTCTGAATCTGCAGAACGTGACAAACAGTGGGAGAGTAAGAAAGGAAATGGGGGAGTCGAGAGACAAATTTGCCTAAGGTGTTTCATCCTCGAAAGTCCCTTTTGAAAGCTACTTCTCAACGTCAGTGTGGTGCTTTCTCTCTTTCTTCGTAAGTTTCAGTGCACACTGTCTCCAACTGTTTCGGCTTACTGCCGGTCTCCCTTCCCATGGCTTCGGTATTGCCACTGCTCAGTTGGAATGTAAGTGTGTTGGGAATTGATTGACCAATGGCCACTGCAGGACGCACTCTTTCCCCTCTCTTGGAAGAGAGTCAATGACACACGACTTTGTCCTTCACTGCTGCCGTTGGTCCCGACTCCCAACTCTGTCCTCCCTTGGGCTTTGGTCGTGCTCGACTTTGACAAACTAATTAAAATACCCCACGAATGAAGTGTATCCCAACACTAGGGCCACGTTTGGTTAGCGGAAAGGAAAGAAATTTTTTTTTTCTTTTCTTTGTGAAACTATCATTTTTATTAAAAAAAAAAATCGGTATTTGGAAAGACCGAAATTATAGTCGGAATATATCTTTACTTTCTATTATAATATTTTGTGTTAGTAAGAAAATGAAACTAAATTAAGTAAATTTTTCAATAATACCCTCGTGCTAATGAGAAAATTTATGACTCATGAATATTTTAGTCTAAAAATTATTATGGATAAAAAATGGTAAAGAATATTTCTGAGTAGGGATATTTCAGTCAAAAAAATTATAATAAATGCAGAAAAGTTGGAGGAAAAGTGATTCCTTACATGGATGGAAAAATCACTTTCCTCCATATTTTTTTCTAACAATTGGGAATCATTTTCCATTTCCAACTTATTTCCTTTGGCTTTCAAACACAGGAAAGGAATCACTTTCTTTTTCCAAGCTCAATTTGACAACCAACAAGGTCTAGGAGGCTTTCAATTACGTAAACTTTTATGCCTCGTTTGGTTTGCGGAAAGGAAAGAAAATAAATCAATTCCTTTTTTTGGGAAATTATAATTCCCATCAAATTCTTTCGGTATTTGGAAAGCAAATTTTTTTGAGGAAAAGTGACTCCCTAAAGTGGGAAAGTGAATCCCATAGGTGGGTGGAGAGAACCACTTTTCTCCGATTTTTCTTTTCCTTGGGGAATCAGTCTCCTTTACGAAACTTTTTTTTTTCATCCAAACATAGAATATTTTTGGGTGTTTGATTGTATATATATGAATAGATTTTTTCTATCCGAATATTTGTTTTCATGACTGTGGCCATTTGGGCAAACACTCTAAAATTAATATACACATGATAAAGCCTTAGGTCTCGTTTGGTCTCCAGAATCATAGTTTTGGAAGAAAAAAAAAGTTATTCTTTTTCATGCCAAAGAAAATGAGCAGAAAAAATAATTCCCCAAGAAGAAAAAATATAAGATACTTTGTATTACGAGATGAAAAATATGTGAAAAATAAATTAATTAAATCGAATTATTTTACTAAAATAAAAAATTCATGGAAAACTGTCACGCCTCGCTTCCAAAATAAGACGAGCCGAGTACGTAACAACATCCACAGGCTACGCGACATATGAATACTCCAGTACCCATATTCGCGATTGTCGTCCGTAGGGTTCTAGGATAGGTTGATCACAGGTCACCGGGTACAAACTATAATAATTACAATTCTGTTTTCATGACAATCTAAACTATAAATAAATTATTATTTTTTTCATTCTACCCGATTACAACCATTAACCCAAAACATATATTACATTACCAGCTACAAAGTTTTACTAGTTGATACCAAGTCAACCTCCTCTTTGTCTCATTCATAAAGCTTCTCTTCAGTGTGCATTTGCATTATCTCCTGACCTTCATCAAACCTAGTGAACAAAACTAGGTCGTCAATACGACAAGCAAGCCCTCAGTCAAAGGAGTAAAATAGGTAAGGTAAGATGATAAAATTATCGAAATTGAACTGAGGGAAAGGATAATTTAAAAGGTATATTCACTGATAAAAATTTCTTATTGTATTAACATCTTTTCCTAAAAGAATGCAGGTGTCAGGTATAAATGTGTAAACAATCAAACAAATCTTGTATGAAAATGTAATATTTAGAGAAACACTTTTGGATCACACAACTTCTATTTTCTCAACAATAATCCCATTTACCCGGGATCAAGTTTATACTAAATGGACGGTGCTTAGATTTATCCGTCCCATTAGTATCAGGATCACATATTGATGTGATATAATCAGGATAACACATGAATGGTTTTTCGAGTTATCGGAATCAAGTATTATAACAATTGTCGTATGACTTTAATTTTTTCAAGAATATCGGAGCATGCTACAATGGATATTACAGGGCCGAATTCGGGGATTCGGAATCCAATGGAAAACAGGAACAGGACAACAGGAAGTGAGCTAAGCCTCACCCCGACAGACCCGTATGGCCATACGAGTGCCGGTAACAGGAACTGATCAGTTTTGTAAAATATAATATTGCAAAGATTTCGAAGGTGTGATCCAAAGTTTTCTCTCCCATCCCAAATGCAATTCTTACCAAAATGTAACTTAGTTAAAGTACATTTCAATTTTTTATCTCGTTTTTTTTCGTGTGATAGAGAACACACATTAAACGAGAATAAAGTTAAGCAGGAGATTCCGTCTTAGCGGAAATAAAATGTTAAACTAGAATTTGTGCGCCTAAGGCAACACTTTCAAAGATTTCAGGGTTATGTTTGTACTAGAAAATTTGGTAAAATTAAGAACTGTGGTTTAATCATTTCGACTTTGTAAAATGGCTAACTCTGAAAATTTCTCAAAAATTTCGGCAGAGTCTCTTTTGTATTTTGGAGCCCGAAATTTTTACGATAGACATTAATATAAAACATAAACTCGGGTTCGCCGACCCCTTTGGTGGAGCAACCCTCAACACCGGTACCACGCAATATATATAAAATCTCGGGTATGCCGACCCCTTCGGTGGAGCAACTCTCAACACCGGTAACCACGCAGTATAAGTATATACATAATTCAAGAAAGAAAATCTCTTTATTACCTTGATAAGCAAGCTATTTATCTTGACTTGGCTATTGTCAAGAATGCTATGTCAAAATCAGAGAACCACAATTATTAGAACCATAAAGATAAACAAATCCAACATCTAAAATTTTATACATATTAGATGACGTTCTAATTTTTAATAATATTGGTAAAATATTCATTAGGAATCTCTAGGTAATTCTTTTTATAAAAATTTCCAAGTAAATAATAACTATCGAAGAATATGGAAAGCCTTGATCCTTTAGTAATTTCTAAAGTCTCTAGTCCTAGAGTAAGTAATTGTAGAAATTATAAACTAATTTGTTTATGTCATAGTTTATAACTCAGGGGTCCAGAATAGTCTATATTGGGATAAAGTTTCAAGCCAAAATTACCTATGTATTGGAGTGCCTATAAACACTAATTTTTAGCTATTATTGGTAAGGATTCACGCTAATTTAATCTATTGTACATTCAGGACAGAATTTAAATAAATTTAAAATATTTTGAATAATATTTTATTCTATAGTAATTTTCATATTTAGGGCCAAGTCAAAGTTATCAAATATGTACAAGAGGAAAAGAACTAAGTTACTCTTTTCTTTTCTTTTTAATAGAAACTATATTACAATATTTATAAGTTCAAATTTGAAGATGTGTATACCTTTCCTTTACTCCGTAACAACTATATAGATAAAGGTTGGATTTCCGTATTGGTTATAAGCTATTACATATAAAAATTCATACCAAGTTTTGCTAATAACCATAATCATTTAATAATCATACTCATAGGTGAAACGTTAAAATATTTTTGTGTACATGTAAGATGAATTCCCATTTTATCTAAATGCCCTAATATCATGCCAAATTTCTTTATGTGAAATCAAAATATAATTTCAAAATTGAACTATATTATGTGATCGAGAGATAATAATAAATAATTGAAAATGAAATGAATGAAAATATGGAGGAATTTAGGTTGAGGACTTGCCTCGAGAAAATTGATTTGGAATCGGAACTAGGGTTTGAGCCTTCTTCTTCTTCTTCTTCTTCCAATTTCTCCTACTTCCTCCAACAAATTCTTCTTCTCCTTCATCTTCTTCCTTCTTTTTTTTTTTTTTTTTTTTTTTTTTTTTTGGAAAAGGGGGTTAGGCTTAGATTTTGATGATGGAGATGAAGAGGAAGATGATGATGGTGGTCGAGGTGACCGACGGGAAGGGGGGCGGTCGACCGGACGGGAGCTGCCGGCGGTGAGGGGGCCGGTCGGCGCACGTGGCCGCCACCGCGGGCGTCGCCGGTGGGCGCGGGCGTCGGTGAGAGGAGTGAGAGGGAAGAATTGGAAGGGAGAGAGAACAGGTGAGAGAGATGGAGAGACCGAGAGAGAGAGTGAGCCGAGAGAGAGAGAGGGTGAGCTGAGAGGGAGAAGGAGAGGGGGAGTGTTCGGTTGAGAGGGGTAGAAGGAAACGTAAGGGAGAGGGAGAGGGAGAGGGATGGAGTAAGTTATGGGTTTCTCTCTCTCTCTCTTTCCTTTATTGTTATATTATTATTATTAACTATTATGATGTGGTGACTAAGAGTTGTTAGGAAAAGCCATGTGGCCTTGAAGGTGTTAGGTTTTGACACCTATCCCATAAGGTGTCCATACCTAATTTTGAAATTACAAAATTTAACCCATGACTTTTATGCAATTATTAATATTTATGAAAGTGATTTCAAAAAAAAATATATATTTATGAAAGAAAAACTTCATCAAACTACAAAAAAAAAAAATTAAGTAGAAATAATTATAATAAATCGAATAACACCGTATTATTGGTTATAGCTATGACAAAAACATTTCACGAAATTAATTTGGGTGTTTGATTGTTGTTATTTTTCATGAAAAATAGTTAGTATTACGATAGAAATACTTTACAGTGAACATACTCTTTGTGCTTCTTTGGGTTCTAGATTAAACTGCTAGAATTTGAGAGATCGAGAAGTGAGAGACAACGAGTCAAAGACAAACCACATCTCCTTTCTGAATCTTCTAGTAGGACTAAGGGTTGTTTGGTTCGGCGAAGTACGACAAAGTACGACAACGGAAATAAAATAAAAATAGACATTCTGCATATGTATTGTTTGAAGTGTGACGAAGTGAAAAGTCCTTCGTTTGAGTATTTTGAAGAAGTGGAGGTTAGAAGTGAAAAATCCTAAAAGTTGGTATTTGGATGGTTATTGAAGTGAGTATAAAAGTATAACTTTTTGCACTTTTTATAATTTGAAAAGTGTTAAAGTAGAGAGAAGTGCTCCTCCAACCAAAGACACGAAGTGGGAATTATAATGTATCACTTCTGCACTCCATTTCGAATAAAAACTCTAATTTAAAAATGAGAATTTGTGGCTTTTTTTTTTTACTGTTATATCATTTTACAGTAAAATTTGTCTACAAATACTACAATAAAACAGATAAAATGGTCTTAAATTTGAATTTAGACCATTACACTTTTCCAAATTTACTAAGTAATGGAGGAGAGAAAGAAGAACTCATTCAATACTTTTGTTCAATGCATGCCTAGGGGCATATTAGCTAACGAAAACGTAGAAGTCTTGTTTAACGTCTAGAGGCATATTAGTAAACCTAGTATTGACCCAGTAGACATATTCACATGTGCATCCATGCATGAGCACACAATACATATGGACTGGTCCATATGACTCACCTAGATTGGACCTGGTCTAGATAGAACTATACCGGTCCGGTTCCTCTCAATGACAACAAAATTTATCCGACCCTTAGTCTCACAAAATGCCAAAACAGTTTAAAATAAGCATTTTCAAATCCATCATTAATGAACTCAAGTGGTTCTTATGGTTATCGAAAAGAGGTATAAGATCCCGACTGGATGGTGAAAGATTGGTGGATCGAAACAGGGGACGTATTATTTATTTTCTTCCATTTTTTTGGTGGAAGTTGGTAGACATTGGGCCCAACATACGTACAATGCAACGTACACAAAGTTTCGTACATATCGTTGAACATGCTCCATTTGATACAAGGAAAGAAAAAGAGTATATATATACTTTTGTGCATATGAAAAAGAAATACAATTTTCTTCTTTTGTGTTTGGTAAATGAAATGGATGCACAAAAGTGGAAGATTTTTTTTTTTTACCTCAGGCCATCTACAATGGGGGTTTCTATCTCCCATATTTCTATGGTAGAAACCCATTTTTAGGAAAAAATACCTTCCAATTGTAATTTCTATACTACATGGTGGTGATGTAGGATGAAAAATTTCTACATATGTAGAAATCCTCGTAGAAACTCCCAATCATTTGTACCAATTAATGCTGGATCCCACATCGATAAATTGATTCTTTTGTTTGTTGTCACATATAATAGAAATAGAGAACCAGGAGAGTGTTTATTTGTATGTGCAATTTTTCTATAGAAACTCTACCAACTAGGATAGAATTTTTCATAAAGTACAATGACAAGTAGGACAGAAACCAGAAATCCCCATTAGAGATGGCCTTATTCTCAACTAAAAACATTTATATATTATTTGTTGAATAATTTTTAAATAATATAATTTTCATGTACTATAATGGTAAATTAGTATAAGCTTGCAATTTTTTTTTTTGAGGGATTAAATTTTTTAGACATAAAGAAAAAAAAAATCTCCTAAAATTTTATTTTCTCTATTTTTTTCTTCTTATAATAAAATTTTATTTTCTCTATTTTTTTCTTCTTATAACAAACAAGAAAAACTCCATAATTTTCTCCCAATTTCCTTATTTCATTTACCTCCCATCCACTTTTTCCTTCTAAGAAACTGATGTTGAGGGGAGTATGAACCCCCCACCCCCCCCCCCCCCCCCCCCCCCCCCCCCCCCCAAAAAAAAAAAAAAACAAAAAACAAAAAAAAAACAAAAAGAAGAAGAAGAAGATGGACAGTCCGAAAAAAGAAGAAGAAGAATATAATTGGTGTCGAGATGATTTATCGTGGCTGCTTTGCTTATTTTTTCTGAAAATAAAATGTAAAAGGTGTCCGATAACAACTAATAAAAAAAACAAATTATATTGGCTTCTCAAGTTTTACTTGAGAGCATTTTTTTTTTTTAATTTACAAATTTATCACTCTAATTTTTTTACTTGAGGACAACCCACATATTTGAATTTGGACTGTCAACATTGTTGCAGTCCTACTTTATGTTAGTACTGCCAACTTTTGTTTGCAGTGCTAAAAGATTTGGGTAGCTTAGATTTGGATTGTCCACAAAGTTGACAGTCCTAACATAAAGTATGACTGCTAACTTTGGGGACAGTCCTACTTTATGTTAGGACTACCAATTGGTAGTCCTAAAAGGGGGCTAGGCAGCCCAAAGAAAATTTGGACTGTTCTGAGTAAAAATTACACTAAGGTGGACTATCCTTAAGTAATGCCTCGTTTGGTTCACGGAAAGAAAAGGAGAAAAATTAAATTTTTGATATTTTCTTTCCTTTGAAAAATTACAATTCCAATCAATTTTCTTTTTCGTGTTTAAAAAAAGGGAAAATTTATGAAATGCCCAAAAATTTAAAAAGTTTTATGAAAAACCCACCCCAAAATAAACTTTCATCGCGTGCCCAGCATTAACTTAAAAATTAAAAAAAGGGCACGGCATGACCCTTTTGCCCTTCTAATTTATTAAGAATATCAACAAACCCAGCAAGTTTTATGAAAAACGGTTCGATTCCAGACTCTTCAAAAAAGTGTCTCTATCGCTCCCTCCTCTTCCATACTCTGTTCTGTTGCGATTTTAGGTCATCTCCTCCAAAAATCTTAGAAATTTCTTACAAGAAATCGCCAGCGAATCTCCATCACAATGTCGCAATCATCAGCAATGGATGTAGACCAAGTTAGAGAAGAAGGAGAAGAAGTAGTTGCTGGAAAGCAAACGAAAGGAGGGAAAAAAGTTAAGAGGGTTGCTCGTAGACGAACCGCTCAAAAAGAAAAAGAAGTGCAAGAACCAGTAGAAGAACAAGAACACGGAGAACAACAAGAACAAGATCAAGAACAACAAGAAGCAGTAGCAGGGGGAGAAGAAGAAGATGAAGAAGAAGGGAAGAAAAAAGGTAAAACTTTGAGTCTTGTTCATTCTCCGTTTATATTGACGCGGCAAATGAAAATGATCATTCTCCGTCTATAAAATACACGGAGGATGCCCTTTCTGTGTCATTTGAACTAGAAATGGCCATTCTCCGTCTATTTTGAGACGGAGAATGGCATTCTCCGTGTTTAAACACACGGAGAATGTTCATTTCTGTGTTTTTGACCTAAAGAACGAGCATTCTCCGCCTAATATGAGACGGAGAATGACATTCTCCGTCTGTAAAATAGACGGAGAATGAACTTTCTTCTTGCATTAACCTAGAGAAATGAACATTCTCCGTCTCACTGACACGGAGAATGCCATTCTCCGTCTATTTTATAACGGAGAATGACGTTCTCTGTCTATTTTGACGCGGAGAATGGCATTCTCCGTGTAATTTGACCTAGAAAATGAGCATTCTCCGTCTTACTGACGCGGAGAATGGCATTCTCCGGGTCAAAAGAGACGGAGAATGCCATTCACCGTGTTAAAAAAAAACGGAGAATGACATTCTCCGCCTAATATGAGACGGAGAATGGCATTCTCCGCCTTACTTAGACGGAGAATGCTCATTCTCCGGGACAAAATAAAGGGAGAATGTCATTCTCCTTGTATTTTGACCTAGAGAATGAGCATTCTCCGTCTTACTGACGCGGAGAATGAGCATTCTCCGTCTTGCTAACGCGGAGAATGGCATTCTCCGTATTAAAACACGCGGAGAATGGCATTCTCCTTGTAGTTTGACCTAGAGAATGAGCATTCTCCGCCTTATTGAGACGGAGAATGTCATTCTCTGGGTCAAAATAAAGGGAGAATGCCATTCCCCGTGTTAAAACAAAACGGAGAATGACATTCTCCGTCTATTTTGAGACGGAGAATGGCATTCTCCGTCTATTTTAAAACGGAGAATGGCATTCTCCCTTTATTTTGATCTAAAGAATGAACATTCTCCGCCAAATATGAGACGGATAATGGCATTCTCCGCCTTACTTAGACGGAGAATGCTCATTCTCCGGGACAAAATAAAGGGAGAATGTCATTCTCCTTGTATTTTGACCTAGAGAATGAGCATTCTCCGTCTTACTGACGCGGAGAATGAGCATTCTCCGTCTCGCTAACGCGGAGAATGGCATTCTCCATATTAAAACACGCGGAGAATGGCATTCTCCTTGTAGTTTGACCTAGAGAATGAGCATTCTCCGCCTTATTGAGACGGAGAATGTCATTCTCTGGGTCAAAATAAAGGGAGAATGCCATTCCCCGTGTTAAAACAAAACGGAGAATGACATTCTCCGTCTATTTTGAGACGGAGAATGGCATTCTCCGTCTATTTTAAAACGGAGAATGGCATTCTCCCTTTATTTTGATCTAAAGAATGAGCATTCTCCGCCTAATATGAGACGGAGAATGGCATTCTCCGCCTTACTTAGACGGAGAATGCTCATTCTCCGGGACAAAATAAAGGGAGAATGTCATTCTCCGTTTTGTATTGACCTAGAGAATGAGCATTCTCCGTTTTAAAACACGCGGAGAATGCCATTCCCCGTGTTAATACAAAACGGAGAATGCCATTCTCCGTTTTAAAATAGACGGAGAATGATATTCTCCGTCTATTTTGACACGGAGAATGGCATTCTCCGTTTGAATACAAAACGGAGAATGCTCATTCTCCGTCTATTTTGACACGGAGAATGACATTCTCCGTCTAATATTAGACGGAGAATGGCTTTCTCTTTATTATAATAAAGAAGAATGTTGACGTAAACCTAATTGTTGTTGTTTTTAGGGAAAAAAACTGTCAGGAACAGAGACGAAAGACTTTTCCGTGCAACATTCACCCCAGTACTCTCTCTCATGGATGAGGTGAAGGAAAAGTTTCGCCATTTGCCTGAAGCAGTTGTCGAAAGCTTGAAGAATGTAGGATTCTACGACTTCGTAGATGTATTCTACAGAAATAAGGTGAAAAAATCAGAACTATCTAAAGTCACCCAAGGTCTGGAGAAGTTGATGGGGACTTATTTGGAAGAAGATGGAATTGGATATTTCCAATTGAGCAGCAGTGTCAAAGTAGCACCAACTGCTGATGAGATGGCAACCATTTTCGGTCTGCCAATGAATGATGACACTGAAGTTGATGATAAGTATTTGAAGATCATCACTGAGAAGCAGAAGACCCCCCCACCAGCAGACTCATTCAGCATGTGTACAAAACACTTCACAAGATTGCTGAAAAATTCCAAGGGCAAAGGTGCTGAAGTCTCAAACGCTGAAGTTAGGAAAAGGATATTAGAGCTGCTGGGGGGCGAAAATGCAAGTCCCGATGAGGTGGCCAAGTTAATAGTATTCAACTTGTGCCAAACAGCATTCTTCACCAGAATGGGGGGGTCGAACTTGCCATACAAGTTCTTCGCTCTGGTGGAGAGCACAGATGTTATAAAAAGCATCTGTTGGCCTCGGATTATACTGGGGTACGTTATGGACAGCATAAAGAGGGCTGTCACAAAATCTGAAGATGGTGATGTTGATATATCGTACAAGAAGATTGAAGGTTGTACGATATACTTCTTGTATTGGTTTGCAGAGCACAGTCGACTGGTAGAAAGGAAGTGCAAACCAACAGTCGCATCTCCGAGATTCTGCACATGGGATGGGAATAAAATCTCAATATTCCTAAAAAATGAATATCAAGGTGCTAAAATGGATTCAGATTTGATATTCAAGGATATTGTTGCATTGAATGTTGATGAACTTGAAGAAGTCCCAGCAGAGCAGCAATATGTAGAAGGTGGAGACAATTCTGTTGATGAAGAAGAAGCTCAAGCTGAAGCTCAAGCACCAGCACCCTCTACAGCTGACAATGTAGATATGTTGCGTGTCTTGCAGGAGAAATCTCAGCTTATCGCTGAGAATGAGCAACTCCAGGAAAGAGCCCAGCAACTAGCGGCAGATGTAGCCCAACAACGTGCTGTGGGGCTCGTTGCTGATGGCTTGGAGAAGGAGTTAGACTCTTTAAGGAACGAGAAATCGCTCCTTATTGATGATAACAAGAAACTCCTTAAGCGAGTTGAGGAACTGGAGGCACAGGGGTCGGAACTAGACTCCCTGAGAAAGCAGAAGTCTGAGCTTACTGCTGATAATGAGAAGCTTCGTCAACATGTTGAGGAGCTACTTCTAAAAGGTAAGATTTTATATTTTTTGTCTATTTTAATCTGTAATTACATGTATCTAACAAGGAGAATGACCATTCTCCGTTATAAAATAGACGGAGAATGTCATTCTCCGTATTAAAACACACTTAGAATGACATTCTCCTTCTATTTTGACATTCTCCGCTAGTATTTTGACACGGAGAATGACATTTTCTGTATTTTGACATAGAAATGATCATTCTCCGTATGTTTTGACACGGAGAATGACATTCTCCGTCTAATATTAGACGGAGAATGTCATTCTCCGTCTAAATTGACACGGAGAATGTCATTCTCCGTCTATTTGGAAATGGAGAATGACATTCTCCGTCTATTTTGACACGGAGAATGTCATTCTCCGTCTATTTTGAAACGGAGAATGTCATTCTCCGTCTAAATTGACACGGAGAATGACATTGTTTTTAAAAAGAAGATTATATAATATTGACATCATACCTCTTGTTCTTGTTTGTTTTTATATCAGTGAAAATGACAGAGGATCTGAAAAAAGAGAATGAAAAGCTAACTAATGATAATAACAGACTTCTAGAGGAAGTTGCCTCGTTGAATGACGAAGTCAAGAATAAGAACGATACAATCGTTAACCTTGAAGCAATGGCTAGAGCATTGGAAAGAGGGGATACTCAAGCAGTTCCCCAGAAGCATTACACAAGATCAAATGTACCTGCTGCAGATGAGGATGATTTTGCTACATTGCAAAAGAAGAAAACATCCGATGCTACAACAAGTAAGAAGGCAGGTCCTGGTCGGAAAAGAAAAGCTGCTACTAGTCCCAGTAAGAATGTAGCTCCTGCTGGGAAAAAAAAAGCTCCTTCCAGCCCCGAGAAGGTCGACAATAAAAAGGAGATGTCAGCTCCTGAAGAACTTGAGGAAGAATCTCCTCAAACAGCAAAGCTTGTTAGAGATGGGAAAATGCTGATGCAATGTCCGAAGCTCAGACTTTGGAACGTTGCAGACGATGAGCTGAAGCAAGTATACAGGAGCATCGTATACACAAGAAGGATGTCTCCAACGTAAGTATTCTAAACTTGAACCAATTTCTGTTTAGAATACTTATGTATATATGTACTTTCCAAGTGCAATGATCATTCTCTATTGGAGTTATTTTTTATGCAATTTTATCATTAGCCTATATTTTTATCATAATCGAAACTAAATTTATGTGCAGTGATTATGTATATATGTACTTTCCAAGTGCTCCAGAAGAGTGTAAAATAAGAAGAAGAAATAATGATGTCAGCATGTTGTTAAGTGCTAAAGATTTTCAAGACATTATAAATGAGGCGGATATAGAAGCCGGTGTTATGAACTACCTAATAAAGCTTATGAACGACGTTCAAGCCGAATTAAGGCAGAACATTCAGTCAAGCTCGCAGGGTGCACAATGTAAATGGTTTGCAATCATGATGCCCCATTCATTGGTAAGAATCGAAACTGAAAAATAAATATTAATGTGTACAGCTACTAATAGTGTTGTAAAAAACTAACTCATGATATTATTTTTTGTTTTTTTTTCTTCTGGAAAACAGGGTACTGCCCGGTATGTCGATGAAAAAGATCCAACAGAAGGAGCAGTGTACAATTTCAAAGTTGATATAGAAGATTTTATAATGGAGCTGGAAGATGACATTGAATGGCTATTCGTGCCACTCTTCCGCGAGGAGAATAAACACTATACGCTGCTGGCATTCAACTTCAGCTCCTATGTTTGGACGCACTACAACTCATTGCGGAAAAACACGGGCGCTAAGGGAATCCAGGATGCAGTATACATGAAGAATAAAATTGAGCCAATTATAATAAAGAAGATTGCATTGATGAGTAATAAAAGCCCAGCAATCTCGGAATATGAAACAACAGAGCTCAAGGTTTGCAAAGAATGTCCACAGCAACTAACACCCAGCTGCCTTCTGTATGTTTCATATTATATTGAAAAGTTGTCGAGATATCCATTTGATTTACGGAAGAAAACAAACAAACAAGTTCACAATACTATTGTAAAGAGAAGGCTAGATTTGGCTAAGGCTTTGCTTATGAGTAAATGTGCAATTCCTTTTGTAAAATGACAATGTAAATTGGCTAACAAATTCAATGTATATATTCTGTTTGTCAGGTTTCTTTTGTAATGTATTTGTTTTCCTTTGTATTGAAATTCAATTTTACGACTAATTTACATTGTTCTATATATGTAAATCTGTTTTGTTAAAGTTCTGTTGTTTGATTCAAACCTATAATGTCATTATCTGTGTTAATACAAACCTATAATGTGTGCAATTGGAACTTAGAAATGGCCATTCTCCGTTTCGTATGAGACGGAGAATGTCATTCTCCGGGTCAATAGAGACGGAGAATGCCATTCTCTTTGTATTTTGACCTAGAGAATGAGCATTCTCCGTCTTACTGACGCGGAGAATGGCATTCTCCGTTTTAAAACACGCGGAGAATGGTTATTCTCCTTCTATTTTGACTTATAAATGGCCATTCTCCGTCTTAGGGACGCGGAGAATGCCATTCTCCGTTTCGTATGAGACGGAGAATGTCATTCTCCGGGTCAAAAGAGACGGAGAATGCCATTCTCCTTGTAGTTTGACCTAGAGAATGAGCATTCTCCGTCTTACTGACGCGGAGAATGGCATTCTCCGTTTTAAAACACGCGGAGAATGATTATTCTCCTTGTATTTTGACTTATAAATGGCCATTCTCCGTCTTAGGGACGCGGAGAATGCCATTCTCCGTTTCGTATGAGACGGAGAATGTCATTCTCCGGGTCAATAGAGACGGAGAATGCCATTCTCTAGGTATTTTGACCTAGAGAATGAGCATTCTCCGTCTTACTGACGCGGAGAATGGAATTCTCCGTTTTAAAACACGCGGAGAATGGTTATTCTTTGTATTTTTGACCTAGAAAGGAACATTGTCCGTCTTAGGGACGCGGAGAATGCCATTCTCCGTGTCCAAATAGACGGAGAATGTCATTCTCCGGGTCAAAAGAGACGGAGAATGCCATTCTCCTTGTATTTTGACCTAGAGAATGAGCATTCTCCGTCTTACTGACGCGGAGAATGGCATTCTCCGTTTTAAAACACGCGAAGAATGATTATTCTTTGTATTTTTGACCTAGAAAGGAACATTGTCCGTCTTAGGGACGCGGAGAATGCAATTCTCCGTTTCGTATGAGACGGAGAATGTCATTCTCCGGGTCAATAGAGACGGAGAATGCCATTCTCTTTGTATTTTGACCTAGAGAATGAGCATTCTCCGTCTTACTGACGCGGAGAATGGCATTCTCCGTTTTAAAACACGCGGAGAATGGTTATTCTCCTTCTATTTTGACTTATAAATGGCCATTCTCCGTCTTAGGGACGCGGAGAATGCCATTCTCCGTTTCGTATGAGATGGAGAATGTCATTCTCCGGGTCAAAAGAGACGGAGAATGCCATTCTCCTTGTATTTTGACCTAGAGAATGAGCATTCTCCGTCTTACTGACGCGGAGAATGGCATTCTCCGTTTTAAAACACGCGGAGAATGATTATTCTCCTTGTATTTTGACTTATAAATGGCCATTCTCCGTCTTAGGGACGCGGAGAATGCCATTCTCCGTTTCGTATGAGACGGAGAATGTCATTCTCCGGGTCAATAGAGACGGAGAATGCCATTCTCTAGGTATTTTGACCTAGAGAATGAGCATTCTCCGTCTTACTGACGCGGAGAATGGAATTCTCCGTTTTAAAACACGCGGAGAATGGTTATTCTTTGTATTTTTGACCTAGAAAGGAACATTGTCCGTCTTAGGGACGCGGAGAATGCCATTCTCCGTGTCCAAATAGACGGAGAATGTCATTCTCCGGGTCAAAAGAGACGGAGAATGCCATTCTCCTTGTATTTTGACCTAGAGAATGAGCATTCTCCGTCTTACTGACGCGGAGAATGGCATTCTCCGTTTTAAAACACGCGGAGAATGATTATTCTTTGTATTTTTGACCTAGAAAGGAACATTGTCCGTCTTAGGGACGCGGAGAATGCAATTCTCCGTTTCGTATGAGACGGAGAATGTCATTCTCCGGGTCAATAGAGACGGAGAATGCCATTCTCTTTGTATTTTGACCTAGAGAATGAGCATTCTCCGTCTTACTGACGCGGAGAATGGCATTCTCCGTTTTAAAATACGCGGAGAATAACTATTCTTTGTATTTTTGACCTAGAAAGCAACATTGTCCGTCTTAGGGACGCGGAGAATACCATTCTCCGTGTCCAAATAGACGGAGAATGTCATTCTCCGGGTCAAAAGAGACGGAGAATGCCATTCTGCTTGTATTTTGACATAGAGAATGAGCATTCTCCGTCTTACTGACGCGGAGAATGACATTCTCCGTTTTAAAACACGCGGAGAATGATTATTCTTCTATTTTTGACTTATAAATGGCCATTCTCTGTGTATCTAAAACGGAGAATGATTATTCTCCGTGTTAAAACACACGGAGAATGGTCATTCAATACATTATAAAGTCAGAGAGTATAAAGGAGAATAAGTTCTTATGCTGATATGCAGAATTCAAACTATTACCATTGATATCAAAAAATGTAAGATATGTATTCAAAAAACAATTTCCAGTTATATAAAAGAAGGAATATATTTGTATGTATTAACGAGGGGGCGCTGCCCCCTCGACCACCGTAGCAGCACGTGGAGGCAGAGGACAAGTGCTGCGATTGTGATTGCATAATTCAAAACAATTCTGGCACCTTATCTTTCTCTTCTCTTTTCCCTTGTTCTCATATTTGCTCTTGTAACGGTCCACTTTTGGTCGTCCAGGACCACGTTTCGGAACAGGGGGTAGAACAACATCAGTGGAATTATTTTCAAACTGTTTTTCGCAATCTGGAACAGGACGAATAGCACATGAATATAACTTCCGGTAATAATCTGATGTCCAATACTGCTCCACAAAGTCGTAAACAGATTTATCTGAACCAACTCTGATGCATTGTATTGCATGGCTGCATGGGAATCCATATACCTTCCATCTACGACAACTACAATGACAATCAAGAAGATTCACCATGTGGGAGGAAGTATCTGCGATCACCTCAAATTCGAAATCACCGGACCGATATACCCTATAACACATGCCATCATCTGTAAGCTGCTTCAGCATATCCTCAGCGTATGGAGTCAATTTGCTATTCAAACCAATTGCATCCTTGTGGCGATCCGAAATCATCTTCATCATCTTCACACGGATGACATTTACAATTGCTGAAATAGGCAATTTCTTCTCAGCCTTTATCCATGCATTGAATGACTCTGCACAACTAGAAGCAACCTCACCGTATCTACATCCCGGGAAGAATGCGTTTGACCAGTGTTCAGGTTTTTGTTTATTCATCCAATTCACAACATGACCACAATTCAGATCATAAATCTTCTTGATTGCTTGTCTATACCCACCTTTATACAGAAAAACAAATAAGTAATAAAGAATTAGGTCAATTCACAAAATTATGAAAAAATAAGTGCATTCTCATAAGGATAATAGTCATTCTCCGTTCAAAAGCTAACGGAGAATGATATTCTCCGTTCTATGCAAGACGGAGAATACCATTCTCCGTTCAAAAGCTAACGGAGAATGCTATTCTCCGTTCTATGTTGGACGGAGAATGGTCATTCTCCGTGTGATTGAAACGGAGAATGACTATTCTCCGTCTTACTGACATGGAGAATGGTCATTCTCCTTGTTAAATTAATGGTAAATGCATAAAAAATGTGCATATATCTGTCTCATTAACACACCTGGAGTTAGAGCATATACTGCTTGCCTCCAAGCTTCAAGTACATGCGGATACAATCTTTCATTTCCTTTCTCTTTCATCGGTATGTTATTCTTCATGTGATAATAGCAATAGCTATGGTAATCATTAGGAAACACTTTAGGGACTTCAGAAACTAGACCAGTGCCTTGATCCGAAAGAAAAACAATACGCCTACTACATCCAACAACATTCTTTAGATTTCTAAGGAACCATTTCCAATTATCGCCATCTTCGCCTGAGACTATACCGTATGCAATAGGGTAGAACTGTTGGTTACCATTCTTCGCTGTAGCAGACATCAAACATCCTCTAAACCTACCTGTAAGGAAAGTAGCATCCAAATATAGCATTGGACGACAATATTGAAAGCCTTCTACGCAAGCCCCATATGAAAGAAAAAGCCGCTCAAACCTCATTGATGAATCATCTTTCTGGAAGTCGATAACGGAACCATTATTGGTTTCCTTTACCTTGTTGACATACCAACACAAGTCACTGTAAGATCTAACATCATCTCCGTACATTTCCTGGTGCACCAGCCTAATGCCATGGTATGCCTGCCCGTAGGTAACAGATAAGCCGTAGTCGACCTTGAAATCATCGACAACAGATTTTGCTGACTTTTTAGGATGCATCCGAACAATGTCACTAACCAAACTTTTCACAAACTTTGCTGGAACAACCTGATTACCTTTATCCATATAGCCAGCTCCACAATTATGTTCTCCCACATACCTCTTCACCTCAAAAATTTGATTATCTTTCGAAATAGATATAGCATGGAAGCTCCACAAACAAGCATGTGTCTTGTAATTCTTGCAGCAAACAGTATACCTCCCCGGCTCAGATTTCAAAATGTGAAATGGATGACGAGATTCAAAACATACCTTTCTAACAGCATTCCTAACTTCTTCAACACCATTTAGAAAAATCTGACCAACACCAGTAATTGATCCAGGCCACATATCCGATTTCCTCTTCTTCACTGTCTCAGTTGAGCCCTCATAAAATTGTACTACTCGTTTGTCCTTTACAGTAGGAGAAGATCTACTCAAAGAACTAGAGGAGGAAGACGAAGGTCCCATGTGAAAGCTTTGACAAGGAAAAGATGTTGATGAAGAACATTGAGAGTATATTTGCTCCACAAATAGATCAAAACTCACATCATGAGTACCGTTAAAACCACCAACCAATGAGCGAAGCCAAAAATCACTTTCAACATACAGTTCAGTCCCATCAGAGTGCAAAAACCTGAAACGGAAGAAAAGTGGGTCCAAAGAAGTCCATCGATCGCACACTTTATTCTTTAAAAAATCCACGGTACTTTCATGTGTGACACGGCAGGAAACTATGTCTCCCTTGAAACAAATGTTAACTAAACAACTTGATTCCATATCTTCCCCCCTGATAACATAAAAACATAAGAGGCCACAAATAGAACAATAAAATTCTCATCTAATAATGATTATTCTCCGTCTAAAAATAACGGAGAATAAATATCATCAGTTGGAACTAACTTATAATGACATTCTCCGTCTAAAGTAAAACGGAGAATGTCATTCTCCGTCCTAATTAAGACGGAGAATGTCATTCTCCGTCCTAACTAAGACGGATAATGTCATTCTCCGTTCAAATTAAAACGGAGAATGTCATTCTCCGTCCTAATTAAGACGGAGAATGGCATTCTCCGTCCTAAAAACAAAACGGTTAATGATCTTTATAAGAAGTAATTGTCATTCTCCTTTAAAATATAACGGAGAATGCTATTCGCATAAAATAACAAGATTAAATATCTCACTAACATTTTCTAAGTTAATAATCTTCATAACAAAATCAAATTCAGCATAAATTTCGAGATATACGAAGCTGATGGATGAATTTCTACAGATCTGAACTCTCACCTTGTTTTAAGATCTATAAAAAGACGGAGAAGAAGATCTTCTATCCACAATTGACCTAATCGCCGGAAACCACGAAGATGATGTTGATGATGATGATGATCGATGATGATGAAGGATGATCGACGTTCGACTGACGAAAACCACAGTGAACTACGAACGATTCTGCGATCTCTAATAAAGATTATATCAATGGATTTCAAATTTCTCGTGAAGAAGAAGAAGAATACGAATTTCTCAATCCAAATCTGAGTTTGCGAATTCATAATTATATATAGATGTCCAAATTTACGCGAAGGGGTATTTTTGAAATTATGATAATGGCAAATTTTGTAAATACATAGCAACTAGAGAGAATCTTGAAATATTTAACGTGTAAAAACTTAATTCTGGGCATTTCATAAAAATAATCCAGCGGGTGGGCATTTCATAAAAGCCCACCCCGAAATTGGGCTTCTCAGCAATTTTCAGTTAAAAAAACAAAGAAAATTGGGAGAAAAAGTGAATCCTTATTGGAGAAAAACGAAAAATGAATCATTGGGTTGGTGGGAGGAACCACTTTTCCTCCTATTTTTCTTCCTCTTGGGAACCAAATTCCTCTCCTCCTCATTTTCTTTGGCATACAGACAAAGAAAAAAAAAATCACTTTCATTTTCCAAGGCTCTAATTCTGCAAATCAAACGCGGTCTTGGAATAAAATGTGGAGTGTCTGTAGAATTTGCCAAAAGAAATTGAAAAGTTGAATGAGACTGCTTTTGAAAACCGCTTCTACGGTCGGTTAACCCAGCCCGAGACTGTCCCTCGACCGGGACTCGAGCCGCCCTCTGTCTCTCCCCGACCCGACACACCCGATACGCCACTCGCGCCTCCCCACCGATGAACTCCGAAACTCCCAATATTCGTCAACTTTCGCCGCTACCGCTACCAAACCCGGATCTCCACTCCACCGAGGTGAACACCTACTCTCCTCCAAACCCTTCTTCTTCCTTCTCCTCCTCCTCTCCGATGCTCAATTTCTTGCTAAAAGTACAATTTTTTTCTTCCTTTCCGTTTGTTCATCTTCATCAGAATCAATAGCTGAAGTCAAGTTCGCCAGGGAGAGTCTTAATCTTGACCAAGTTGCTACTAGGGTTCGATCAGCGAGCCATCATTCTTGGTTGACATCGTTCGTTCGAACGATTACATGCTGAGCTACCCAAAATCTTAGCCTAGGGTTTTTGTATATTCCCGAGCCGGTTGTTGAATCCTTCTTCCGCCGATCCGTACCGGACATTCCAATATTCCGGTCGACCCACATGGTCTCGGTGTCGCGACCAGTAGTTCGTTACATCTCTACATATAGAAACCATTCTTAGGTTTTGAAACAATGCGATCGGCGAGAAGAGGTTCCTTTACGAGGCAGCAGGATGGGGATCTCGGTTTCGACCCCCATTCCCCTCCCAAATCTGCTCAAAGTCGGAATAGGTTTGCGGATTATTTGGGTTCCCTTACGGCGGTAGATAGGATCAGAGCTGGTTTATCCGTCGGTCTCTTGCGAAGATCTTCTCGGATCGCAGAGAGGTCCAAGTCGAAATGGTTGCAGGTTAAGCCCAAGTTGCTCCATTTATTTCTCTGTTTTGCGTTAGGAGCTTTCGTTAGCTTCGCCATGCTCGTCTCCGTGGACGTATCCCAGGATTCGCCATTTTCCTTCGAGGAGGAAGTACTGCTTCTCGGTAAGTCGCCACCCAAGGTCAATCGTAGCTTCGACGCGATGGCAAAGTTGGAGGCGAAGGTAGAGGTTACCGGAGCTCCGAATGCGTTACCTGTGTCTTACGACGTAGCCCCTTCTCGTAAGCTTCTGATAATTGTGACTCCGACCTATGTACGGCCGTTTCAAGCGCATTACCTGAATCGTTTGGCTCAAACTTTGAGGATGGTTCCGCCTCCTCTCCTGTGGATTGTAGTGGAAATGCCGTCGCAGTCTAGTGAAACAACAGAAGTTTTGGGGGAAACTGGGGTCATGTACAGACATCTCGTTTGCAAGAAGAATTTGACCGGCATTAGGAACAGAGAGGTTCACCAAAGAAATGTTGCGCTTTCTCACATTGAAAAATACCAGCTTGACGGCATAGTGCATTTTGCGGATGATGATAGAGTGTACTCTGTTGAGCTGTTTGACCAAATGCGGAAAATAAGGTATTTGCTTGTTTTTATATAGATTTTATAGAACTTCTTTTTAGCTTTATGTAATTTATTTTCCTGTGTTACTGGTGGCTTTTGATAATTACTTATTTTGATTAGGTTATACTTGATTAATTAGTCAAGTGGAATATTACTATGTATGCATTTATTGTTGTTTTAACTGTCAGTATAAACCTAATATTACTTACATTGGGGGTGTTTGTTATACTTTTGATTGGCTTTTGTTCTTATCTACAGGCTGTTTTAATTGAATGAATCACATGATGTATGCAAAAAACATACTTGTATGATACACGAGGCCTTTTTCTTGCAAATAACTACCTTGGCTAGGAATTTGTTAGCAACAATGAGTGTTGACGTCAAATTGAGAGTCAATCATAAAAACTTGTTAGCTCTTTATGGAAATTAAATGTGATCCATAACTGTGATTATTCTGAGGAGAGAGGGCTTGGAGGATGGCGATAACTGATAAGTTTACTTATTCCATATGTTTAATGATAATATACCATACTATGATGTTGATGATTTTAATTTACTACCATACACTATTGATATAGTACCAAACATGTCATCATTTCCTCGTTCTTACTGAACAAATGGACAAGTTATTTATTGCTTGTAGCGAAGAGCTTGTGGCACGATAATGGAATCATTGCACGTCCATCTAGTTTCAACACTTCCTTTGAGCTTATGGTTTCTATAACCAATGTGACCATGTATGGGCAATTTTAAAGTGTGATAGTTCTAGGCAAGAATACAATTCTAGAGCACACATTTTAGGCATAAAGATCGATTCTCTCACATTCGTGTTAAGGTTTATCAGGTATTATCCTTTCTAGTAGTCTAGAGACTTTTTGTTATAATTTGATAGCTTTAACATTTAGCCGTTTCTTGTGATGCCAATGCTACTGTTGAACGGACATGAATACAACAAGGCACGATGTGTACACATGACATGGAGACGGCACCGATTCGGGTGTGCCCTATTGTATTTTAAGTGTATCATGTCCGATATGCTTTGTTGCACAGAAACTCCTTGGGAGGACCGTATCCGTGCCCGTATCTGTATCCGACACATATTGGAATGGATCTTCTTTGACACTCCCAATTAGATATGGCTCACATGTCTAGGCTACAAAGGGGACCAAAACATGCTTGGAGGTGATTTTATAATGTTCTCGATCATGTCAAAAATAATTGAGACATCAGAAAGTAAGAAAATTTTGCACTTCTAGAACTTTTTGGAGCTTTGTTACTATCAAAACATGTTTAATTTACGTATAAATGTTATTAAGATCTAATGTATAGAAAATGTGTATAAATATATTTTCATGCATATATACAATACAACCGTATCCATTCCATACCCGTATCCCATTTTTTCTTCTGAAAATGCAGTATTCCGAATCTGTATCGTGTCCATAGCTGAATGTGTTCATGCAACCTAGCCGATGTGTTTGAGACTATATGACATGGACACAACACGGATTTTCAGAGTGCCCCTGCTTCCTTGGCCAATAGTAAGAACTTTCTGTGTGATTAAGTTTGAATGTTCACAAGGAAATTTGTTAAAAAAAGCTAAGACTTCAAGATTGAAAGACATGCTTATCACACTTAACAAATACTTCTCTAAAAGATACTAGTATAAAAGATATAGGGTCTTTGGATATAAGTCCGTCAAAGATTACCTATTGCTCCTTAGGTCCTTTCAACATCGTTAACATTTTAACCTTATGGGTCAATAAAAGAGGGGGACATGCCACTATGCAAATGCAATGACAAACATCTAATAAATTTGGCTATCGATCAAATTCTTTTATATCATCAACGTCAAGACCAATTAATACATATGGTTTGAAAAAATCTTGCTTTTAACTTTCTTTAAAGCTCATTTACTCTGCCTCTTCTTAGTATTTGCTGTCAGGGTTAAGCAAACATTAAATCTTCCACTGACATTCATCTTTTGTTTTAAGGTTATTGTTTGTGTATCGAGGTAGCGGATTTACCATGTCTACCTCATTATAGCTTTCTAATCTAATTTTCCTCCTCAATAATGAATTTAGTGACGAGATGGAATTCAAAAAATCGCAAGTATTTCTTTTCTAGGAGTGTCAGAGTGGCAAGAGAATTATATTTATAGGTTGCTGGTTTATCCTGAAAATATTAACTGTGGTACTTTCTTGGAAGTTCAATAATCTGTCTGCCTGATATTTGGTGATGGCATATGCTAAGAAGGAACTTTCAAGCGAAAATTCTTTTAATTCTGGTGGCAGTGGTTATGTTTGTTGTGGATTTGGGTTGGGGATAGGGTTTCTCCCATGGCCATCTCATCTTAGCTTCTAACCTAGTTTTTATCCTTGATAATGACAAAGGGTGCTAAATTGTAAGTGTTTCTTCTGCAGGGGTGTAGCAGAGTTGCAGAGACTGAAATTAAGTTGGTTAAACTTGAACCCTTTCTACCATGGCCATCTCATCGTAGCCTCTAATCTAGTTCTTCTCCTCAATAGTGACAAGTGTTTTGTCTCAAAAAAAAGGGGGGGAAAGGGAAAATAGTGATAAAATTGAAAGTGTTTGTTCTGCAGGGGGTATCAGAGTGGCAGAGACTGAATTTAACGTAGTTAAGCTTGAATTGTTGCAATATGTCTAGGGTAATGTTGGTTAACGAGTATGAGCCAGCTATTCCAGTTTACTGTGAAGGACTAAAGATGCACCGAGTATGAGGGTAGTCCCCTACGCCCAATTGTACCTTGGTCTGATAGGTATTTTGCAGAAGGCAGAACCTTTTTTTTTTGTCTCCTATAACTAATCTTATTAGCTTTGATTTCATATACATAAATGGTGGAGGTGTAGTTTATAGCCATTCCCAAATGATACTTAGGAGCTTGTTCCTTTCATCATAATCTATATTTTGGGGTGCAAGCTTGAGAAGGAGAATTGTAGAGTGAAAGTTGGACTGATGAATGTTCATGAAGTTATGTTATATATATTTCATCATGCTGAAATGCTGAAATGCTCGTTTAAAAGAAATGAAAGAAAGTATTATCTTATTTTCCAGAAAGGTACTGAAGAGTGTTTGTTCTTGGAGGTCAAAAGTAATGGTTTCACATCCTTTGCAGTCTATGTAGTAGTGATGTCATACAGGAAAGGAAGATAGATTTCTTTATCTTCTGGGAGTTGCTTTGAGATATCCTTGTTGTGGATGCAAAAATCAGAGGCAAATGTTTTCTATTGGTACGTGTGGACATTGAGCGAGAGTTTCTGAAATTTGCCTTTTCTCTGAAATTTAGTTTCAGAGGAATAGGTACAAGAAGTTCTCCAAGGGAAATATAAGTTTAGTGCATTTTGGTGTCAGATGCATCCTCATGCATATGTAAGGATTGTTTCACCCCTTGGAGGTCTGAAATCTGAATTGTGTTGTAAGGTATTTGCTGAAAGTTTTCGTTTTACTAATAAGTAACACAAGTCTTTACAGGATAATACATAGATTAACGATGCACATCGAACAATGCTACTCTCTTCTAAACCTAATGAGAGATGTTTGTGCCCACATGTTTATGTGCATCTGTCTGTCTGAGTGCATGGGCGTGTACACTTTGTGCATTTAAACCGGGGATTCTTCCTCTTTGATTTTATATTATTAGCACATAAAACAATGGCAATGACTCTCCCTAAAACTGAGGATAAATGTGTGGTTCACCTCATGTATTTTTATATCCTAAATGACTTCTTCTGAGAAAATTGATATCCTAAATGACATTGCAAATAGTATCTCATGTAGGATTGATTTAAACATGTTTCAAGGATTGACAATACATGGGATGGTCTTTACTAAGACTCTGGAAATTTGTGCTGTTTGTATGGTATTCAACTCTAGTAATAAAACCTTTTTTTTCCCTCTTTAGGGACAGGAAAATATGATTATGTTGCAACTTTTCGTATGCTTAAGCATGTCCTGAAGTACTTTACTTTCTGGGGGTAGAAGTTCCTAGGATGTGAAGTAGCATTATGTCATTTTATTGTGAGAAAATAACTGGATCCATTCAATCGGTTGAATATACCTGTTGAACGTTAATGCCTTTAGCACATGCAGGAAAAAAAATTCTGTTTTCTATGTGAAAGATGTTTGTGATTATTTATTTGTCACAGTACTATAATATGAATGACTATTCTATTCGTACAAGTAGACAGGTGGAAAACTGAGCTGTTTGTAAGCTAATTATATTCTAGTATTTATTCCCTTTTTCAAAGAACTGCATCTTTTTTGATATAATTCACCAGGTCCTGATGTACTTTGTGGAGGTAGAAATTTTGAATGTCCTTTTATTATGTGAAAGGAACTGGACCTTTAAATTGGTTGCAAGTCTTGAACTTGAAAGCCACCATCAGATACAATTTCAGGCAACCTTCACTTTTATTTATATGAAAGATTTACTTGCACATTTACGTTTCTGGTACTGCAATGTGAATGGCTATGTACAACACAGGTTATGTGTACATATGATGAATTGTGTTGTTGTTGTTGTTTGTTGTTATTGGGTTTGGTAGGTATTAGTTGACACATCCAACTTAAACTTTAGTTCTTCTTTCCTTTTAACATCAACGGCTTTTAATTACTCTCATAGGTCATATTTGTTCAAAACCTGCAGGCGTTTGGGGACATGGCCAGTTGCAATGCTTACAGAAAGCAAGAACACGCTGACCTTGGAAGGTCCTGTTTGCAATGGCAGTCAGGTTATTGGATGGCACACCAATCAAAGGAGCAAGTTATCTCGAAGATTCCATGTTGACATGTCAGGATTTGCATTTAATAGTACTATACTCTGGGACCCTAAAAGATGGAGGCGTCCAACTCTTGATCGTATTAGGCAACATGACGCTGTCAAGGAAGGCTTCCGAGTTGGTTCTTTTTCCTCTTTTCATAGATGCATTGTTGGCTTGTTTCTGCAACATCATTTTACATGGTGATATAGGAAATTTACCATGTCTTCTAAAGCCATTTTGGTGTCTGGCATGTAGATTTTTGTTGTTGCCTGGAATACTTAGTTTACGTACATCTTTTTAGTCAATTTTAGTGCATAGCTGATTGAACATTAATAATGTCATTTACTTGCAGGAAACCAAATTTGTCGAACATTTGGTCGAGGATGAAAGCCAAATGGAGGGTTTGCCGAGTGACTGCTCCAGGATCATGGCTTGGCATCTCCACGCGGAAGCTCCTCGTATTTTCATGCTAAAGGCTGGTTGTTGCAGAAGAATTTGGAAATTGTTGCCCCTTTAACATGACATCCAACTTGTCCAAGGTAACTTCACCTCATGCATGTTCTTCGGAGGTGTTTGATTGCATGTTAGTTGTTCCTCTTTGTTATTGTGTCTACATTTTTACTCTGTTTCAATTTTCAGCTCTACTGTGCCTTTGAATCGTAGATTGGAATTTTCTTATTAGTTGTTTAGCAGAGTTTCATCTGATACTTTTATCATTTTTTTCTGATATATTTCTATCATGTGGCAGGCTCTTCTTAGAATGCTGCAGAACAACCTCATGCTTCAGTTTATTATTCCTTGGAAGCACAGATACTATTAGCATTTACTTGTGATTTCCCACTCAGTTCTGTTGTAATATTCTTTTTCATTCATGCTTCTTTTCTTTCTTCTGACCTAGCAAAAATGTTAGCATGTACAGTATCATGTATTTGAGCAAAAAATATTTCCGATTCTTTACTTAGATTATCACTCATTTGCCCTTGCTCCACTGTTGCAGTCTCTGTAAGCCAGTTCTATCACGAGCTTTATGAAAGAAACTCTTTGCTAGCATAGCTTTATCATGTACCCAAATGTCTGTTTAGATGGACTCCCATGCTAACCGTAGTTAACTTTGCTGCCAACTGAGTTTGGTTAATGCGACGATCATGTCGTTCAAGGTGGAGTTGTATGTTGGCGTCTATGTTGTTCAGCCCCCCACTACTCTTGAGATAGTCATATTGGGAATTCTTCTATTGCTATATTTTGCTCCATCTTGAATCGTGGGCTTGCTATATTAGGACTAGGAAAAGTGGAAGGAATGAAAATGTAGGAGGGAAAAGGGGAAGAAAGGATATATTTTCTATTGTTTCGTATAGAAGGAAAAACTTATGGAAAGAAATGTGAATGGATTAGTTTTCCCTCATAACTAGGAAAATCAATCCGTCCAAATGTGGGAGAAAAAGTGGAAGGAAAAGTGAATGCTCATGTTAATTTACAATTATACCATATAAGAATTTTATTAATTTAAAATAGTTCAATAAAGTCAAATGGTAATAAATATTGTTAGTTGAGGATATAATTGGTAAAGCCTATATTTTTATTTTCTTTCCTCAATCTTTCTTTCTATACTAAACAAAGGAAAGTGTATCACTTCCATTTTTCTTCCATCCTACAAAACATAAAGGAAGGAATTAGTCATTCCTTTCCATATGGATGGAAAGTGTATCTCTTGGGTTTTTCTTCCTTCCACTTTTCCACCATTTCTACCAAACACAGCCTTAGTATCCACAAAGTGAGTGTGTTGAAATGGGGTAAAGTGCAAAAATTTTCTTCTAAGATTTGCGTTTTTGAATTTACGGACCCTTGGTTTTAAAAAGTTTTTACATTTTATTTTGGCTCAGTTTACACCCATTTTGAATTCTACGCAGACATACGTTAAAATACGTTTGAAATGACGATTTTATCCCTTCCCAAGTCTCTCCCTTTCCCTCTCTTCGGTAGGGGGGTTGGGGGGAGGAGGAGAGGGGGGCCCGGGTGGCCGTGCGGAGAGGAGGAGGAGGGGGGTGGCCGAGCTGGGAGGAGGGAGGGAGGGGGGCGAGGAGGAGGACGGTGGCCGCGCAAGGAGGAGGAGGGGGGCTAGGGGTTTCACCACTGCAGGGGAGGAGGGTGGCCACGCGGGGAGGAGGAGGGGGCTGCCACCATCGCGGAGGAGGAGCCGGAGGGGGGGGGGAAGGTGGCGCATGGGGAGGGGGGGGGGGGGGGGGGGGGGTCACGCGGGAGAGCTGCCACCACCACGGGGAGGGAGGGGGGTGGGGGCGTGGAGGTGGGGGACGAGGGGGTGGCCGAGTGGAGAGAAGGGGGGGGGGGGGGGGGGGGGGGAGGGGGTGTGCACACCAGCGGGGGGGGGGGGGGGGGGGGGGGGCGGTGTTCAGTGAGTGAAGGGAGAATGAGGAAGAAGGGAGG